>AP028157.1:14761264-14989961 GCA_014132275.2 Samia ricini
TCAGCTGATAATTTGAAGGTCGTTACGGAGAAGTTAGTCAGAAGCATTTACTGACTATTTAAATGCATCAGCTGACTAGGTTTCCCTCGACTTACTGCTAGCTGATTCTTTTAATTTATCACAGAAACATGTTTAAAATCAGCTCACAAATTTTCATGTGGGAGGAAATGACGTCTTTGTAATTATTCTTGTTTATTTTTAAAGATTCAAATAATAGGCTAGCAAAGCATAGACAGTATTAAGGTACGCTTGGAGGGGGTACCCTTTTGTTGAGGGCACTGGAAAACATATTTAAAAGTAGGAAAGAAGGGGACTAATGTACGTTTAGAACAGACGAGCAAGCGTAGTCAGACGAAAAGAATATTCTAGAAACATTGTTGTAGTATCTGTGAAAAATCTATAAAAATGTCTAATGTAACACCTTTTTGCGTTTTTTTGCAAAAAAACAAAAACTATTTCTAATTTAAAATCGTTCAGTGAAGAAAATCTCATTAAGTGCAGTGCTATATTGAGTGTAAGAAAAAATAATAAACTAAGTGGACACGAGGCTGTACTTCCGACAGAAAAAAATAATTTTCAGCTGTACCACAGTGAGTGTTATAGACGCTTTACGGCTTTGCCCCCAAAGTATCGCAAAATAATACCAGAAGATGCATCTGCAGCGAGATTACAGTATGTATATAAATTCTTTTTTTTTTTCCTTTTATTTTTTAGGTTATGATTTCTATAAGCATCATACAGTGTTGTACATTATTTAGTAGTATATTACGTGCCTAGTGTATAACAATACTATACTTTAAAATTTGAAAATATTATTATTGTAGTTACTGTAATTATTAATGATGATTATTATCATAATAATAATAATAATTATTCTTTAGACAGCAAGAAAATGTATGTATAAATATTGGAATAGAATTAAAATTATTTGAATATACACGTATAAATTTAAAAAATATTGATACGGAATATTTGTTTCATCTCAAAACTCATATTGGAGTGCTATGCCGAATAATTGAAGAGATGTCATTTCCTCCCACATGAAAATTTGTGAACTGATTTTAAACATGTTTCTGTGATAAATTAAAAGAATCAGCTAGCAGTAAGTCGAGGGAAACCTAGTCAGCTGATGCATTTAAATAGTCAGTAAATGCTTCTGACTAACTTCTCCGTAACGACCTTCAAATTATCAGCTGACGATTTTTCCACCGAGATACAGCCAGCTGACGTATATATTTATCAATAGCTACATGTAAGCTATCATCAGGTAATTTTTTATTTGAGTGGATATCACTGAAAGTGAAGATTTTTTTTCATAATCGAGACATCAGCTGACGTACAATACACTATGTTATAGCCAGCTGATTTTTTTTGTTGTTGAGATATTGGGTTAGCTATAATTTGATAAATTTTTAGCCGAGAGGAAATGAGTGAATGTACTTGTTTTTCTTCGAGCGTGGGAGGTTACAACTGCTCATCCCCCCCACCGAGCCTTAGCTGACGTTCACGAGACTTTATCGTTCGATTTTCTGATGCATTTTACTAATTATCACTTGAGAGGAACTTGGTCATATATTTCTGTTACTAACTCTCGGACTATTATGGATGTTGAAAAAATAAAAATTGATGGAAAACATACTTTGAAAAATTGATGAATGAAGAGAATGATGGAATGCTTGAAGATGAAAAAATAAAAATGAGATTGATAAGGAAGATAAGTAGGTGAAGTCAAGACAGTTGTAAATGGAATGAAGAAAGTATGAAATACATTACAATTGGATGGAACAGTTATCGAAGTTTCATTACTTTCCTGGTTACAGCTCTTTCCAAAATACTGACCATCACCTCCAACTCCTCCGCCGATGATGTCAGTATAAACTGGTCATCAGCGTATCAGAGGCATTTGACAGTCACACCATTCATTTTAAGTCAATAATGACTCTCTTTCAAGTTTTTCAAACAATTGTCTATATATAAATTAAACAGTCTGTTAATAGTGTGTTCTGAATTTCGCTACCTTGAGTCACTCTTGTAGTGTGTCGGAGAAATCGACCGAGAAATATGGTTAAAAATCAACTCAGCTTGGAAGAAAAAGGCGACAGGTGTGATTTATGGCTCCAGGATGCGTCTTAAATGAAAGGCAGAATATATAAGTCCATCATAAGACTTGCTATATTATATGGATCAGAATGCTGGTAGAAGATGTATGAGAAACGATTGCATGTTGCTGAGGTGCGAATGTTGAGATAGATGTATGGTGTCACAAGAATGTATAAATAAAGAATTAATATAATATATTTTGAATAATATAGTTTGAAAGTTGCGCCAGTGGTAGAAAAGTTGGTTAAAAGGTTCCCGTTTATCGTGATATGGACATGTTATGAGAAGAAAGGAAGCACATGCGGATAAAATACTAATGAATATGAATGTGGAAAGATTGAAAAATAAAGGAAAGCCAAAGAAAATCTGGATGGACTATGTAAGAAATGATATGAAAGAAAAAGGAGTAAATGAAGAGATGACGGCTGATAGGGGCATATGGAAGATGATAGTATACTGCGCCGACACCAAGAGTTTGGGGAATAAAACACGAGAATTATGATGATAACTGGAATTATCACTTATTAAAAAAGTTTATGACCTCACATTTGCCCCGCCAAAAACACCATCAATTTTAAGAACTTATTACAGGTAGTTATAGTAAGATAAGAGAATATTTGTTTCTTTTTGCAGCCACTAAATAAGTTAATTTTATACGACAACTTTCAGATAAAAAATAATGATAGACGTTTATGATATTTTTCAAACTTACGTCTTTAGGCTAAGTTATACTCGTTGGGCAAAGTTGCTGTGTATTTGTAATTGATAAAAGAATTTATAGACTTAGATCTAAATTACCTTATTCTAAAAACTATTTGAGATTAAACTGTAGAGTTATTTTTCATTTATATAAGAAACTGGTCACTGCACAGGTATTGTCTACTTAAACGGTAAAGTTAGCGGCACCAACCATAAAAGCAGCTGGCAAAGCCTTTAGGCTGATCTCATTCGCACGATTCACTATTATCGCGTCGGCCACCGAACATGGACTCCTTGTGTGTGCGGCTTTTCGTAACATTCTTGGACCTGGAAATTTCATCATATTCATATTTGTATAAAACGAATTTGATTTAAGCTCGAGTGCCGCATCAAACTGTACAACACAGGTTTCTAAAATATAACCCGATTTCCGTGTTAATAGATGGAGTATTAATCAATGATCGATTAACCACTTTAGTTAAAATCGTGTGGAATCGAAAGCTAGCAAGCATTCCTTATCGCATAATTTTTAATGTAATATGATCAATATGCTTCATAAAAAACGAAACATACCTGTCTAATCGGTGCACACTCCATGGTGTTATATTATAGTTTTTTTTTTATCTTAGGGATCGTTAATGAAACTTGTAACATAACATAAGAAATACACGTGACTTTGGATGTGGGAGATTTAATAAGTTACTAATCCTAATTAATTTATCTACTTTTTCTAGTGTTCCTTTTTTACGGTGTATAAAATAAATTTACCCCTTTCTTATATGTAAAGGATAACGCCATATCTCAAGGAATTTTTACTATTTACAAATAAAACAAACAATGTAAAGTGCATGTTGACATCTGACTCTAGGTTTAGAGAAAAGTGTACATAATGGTTGATAATTTGTTTTTTTTTTGCTCTACACTATAATGGTATTTGATGAGTTTATGCATAAACTACGCAAACTAAATAAGTATCGTATATGATACTCTTTATAATTAAATAAAACCTTCGAAGAAGCTGTAACACGAAATGTATTTCGAAAAAGCGTTTATAGAGTAAGTATGATATTTATTTATAACGTTACATAATTATGATCTACTGATGTATTCTCGATAACAATTGTTGTTGACATGTTTGGCAAGACTGGATATTTAAAAATGGATATGGCGTGTAATAATAACTTCTCAAATGATTGATTAGCAAAATGATGAATATTTAGAAAAAGATAATGGTGATTTTATCGATCACTTTATATATGATTAATCCGTTATGAATTGATAATGCAAATTAATTAATAATAACTAGGTAGAGTAAAAATCTAAACAGTTGTGAAGTGTCTTTATGATATTTCAACGAGATGTCAATGATTATATTAGATATAGAATATATTTTTTTACAATATTTAGTAATACTAAAACAAATTGAGATTTTTTATTAAAGTACAAAAATTATTTTTAAAACTTCCTATTGAACTCTGCTATATGAAAGCTAAGTTAAAGCTTATAGATGTGGGTTACATGAATATTCTTGCCTTAAAAAACGCCTTCAATCGCCAATTTTTTAATTGTCAGGTATCCAATTTTGAGTGCCAACCGCCCGAACTGAAGAATGAGCTTACACAAGTATTATTAAAATGATACTAAGTTCTTGTTACGTATAATAAAATAAATTAAAACAATATTCATCATTAAGAATAATCGTAAAGTTAATTACGTATGACTATGTTTTTATTTAATTAGGTAGTTTAATTTTATAATAGTCATTTTATTTGTTGAATTTTAACGTGGAATATTTGACTATCTTTTGTCAGTATATCAGCAAGATCTACTTTTTAACCGACTTCACAAAGGAGGCGGTTATCAATTTGTCTGTACGTTTTTTTGTATGTTTGTTACGCGATTTCTCCGTCATTTGTGGACCGATTTTCAATTTTTTTTTATTCCATGAGGTACACTTCCGATGTGGTCCCATTTCCACTATATCAGGGTCTGATCAGTGGAACTCAGGTAGATCGAGAAAAACCTTCGAATATTATAGACAATTACACGTATCTCATATATTCGTATTCAAAGTTATAAAGTAGGCTTCACAGATATACGTAAAAGTACATACTTAAACTAAAAAGAAGAAGAAAAAATCTTTTTTAATTAAAAACAAAACTGACTTCAAAAGAATAAACTATAAAAATGGCTATAACTATAATGATCAGTCATGAATCTCTTTCGTTAATTTTGGAGTCGGTGCCAGCTAGAGTTAACCAATGTAATCATTAACAAATGGAAATAACTGCCAAAACTATATATGCTATATATATAAGCTAAATAAAGGACTTTGTTATTTTAAAGAACAATTAATCAAAATTGAATATAATTAGCGACGTCCATTTACAGCACTCTGTTATTCGTAAGCTGACACCGATTTAAAAAAAAACGAAGCAGATTAATAAAGTAATTATTTACAGATTTTTAGTGCATTTTTACAGTTTATTCTTTTGTAGTCAGTTTTGTTTTTAATTAAAAAAAGTGTTTCCTTTATTCCCGTTTAATATTTAACGAATTATCATTTGTATTTTCAATACATACTCGATAAAAAAATATTTTATCTCGAAACCATTCAGTGGAATAAGTTAGGATATACGATTATAAAATAGTAGGGATGCATATCCCGAGATATTTTGTTAGTAAATATGGCAATGACTGTCAGAAGCTTTATTTTTGATGCATAATTAGAATGTTTAGGCTACTCACAGCACAGGAGAATGTTGTTAAAAATGAGGTTAAGGGAGTGGCTTAAAGTGGCTTACCTGCTAGCATGTTTTCCTTTTTTGTCACCTTTGGTGTCAACTGCAGAGGAGCTTGATTTTTCAGTCTGTATAAAAAAAAAATATTTAATTATTTTTTTATTTCCCCTAAATAAATATAAGTAATTGTTCTTAACTATTACAAACATTACGTCACAACTGTCTCCCATGAGGGTAGGCAGATACCGCATCCTTCCACTTCCTATAAACCTGACACACGTCTTACGCTTCTTCTACTTTCATAAGAACCTTTATACATGCTCTTCGGTTACGGGTACTTTTAATCTGGCCTTTCTTCAGAACGTCATCAATCTGATCGAGGTACGTTCGTCTAGGATGACCCTTACCAGCTTGACCAGTCACACTCGCCTTGTAAATCTGTTTTGTAAATCTTTTTTCATCCATCCTCTCTAGATGCCCAAACCAATTAAGCATTTTTTTCTCTATCTTTGTCACTACACCCTCTGTTACACTATAACGTTCCTTTATCACACTATTCCTCACTTTATCTATTATTCTCATGCCAGCTATACTTCTTAGACTTCTCATCTCTACTGCATTAATCTTGCTTTCATATTTCTTCTGCCAGACCCCTTCTGTTTTAACTATTAAAATGGTGTAAACTAGCCGACTATGCAATTGAATGACATTCTCTAATTACAGTAGATTTAGAAATATAGGAAAATTTTATCGTCACAAGAAAAATATTTTCAGGTTTGAATTTTGTTTGTAACTTACCTTAAATATTTGACTTGTTGACAACCCGAGTTCCGCCAGGTTCTGCGATTGACTGATAACATGGCCCATCTTTGATAAGGGTGGATTCTTTATCGAGTATGAAAAAGCTGTACCGCGTTTTAATGATCCTCTGAAAGATAAAATACAATAAAATGAATTTATCTTGCTTTTAATGGAATCTTTCTTGTGTTTAAGGAATACCAAAATGCTTTATGGTAAACCGTAGTTATAATTTACTTGTAAGTTTAAAATAATTAAATACCAGATACTTTACAAATGTTCAAAATATAATTTCAGATTATTTCATTTAAACGCGCTGTGGATGTGTATATACGTGAAAATATATATTGAATCATTAAAAAAAAACAATGAGACTGCGAAGCTTTTCAAAACTGTTGTTCTTATTTACAAAATTGCTCAATAAATTGAAGTTTCGTTTTACAATTTATTCCACATTTGATTTCATGGACAAATAAATCTATTGTGAATGCTGTAACTGAAAACTAATTACAATGGAAATTAATTGTCATCATAATTTTTTAATATCTTATAACTGTAAATTGTTGAACTTTATATATTAAATCCGCAGTAGAAGCAGCCTTAGCCATTGCAAGGCTCCGGGCAGTAGCACGTCTTTGCGAAGCACTTGTCCTGGTATGACTATTTTGAATCGAAAGTATTTTAATGTTGATGCTTGAAGAGAAATCCAAAAGTTATAGCTAAATATTAATCTTAAATTTGTAGTCTGTACACTTTTTTATAAATTTTGTGGTAAGTATCTATTCTAGACGTTACGTTACGATACGTTAAAAGTGTTTATCTGTCAAAAACATCACAATCACAACAACAAGACATCATTTGAGTTTTAATATTGTATTATGGAAACTAATAAAAGTTAATAATTTAGATATTATTCATAAAAATAAGTATATATAATTGTTACCATGTAAGCGAAATACCGCTCACTGACTCATCACGAGATCTCATAAACTGTCCACCCGAATTACTTCAATACTCTTTTCCCGAAAAAAAATTCATCATTATGATTTCATCACATATATATACCTTACCCGTCCGTGTAACGCAACGGTTGTGTTGCTATTGTAATGGTTGCTATAAGTACCGTTGTCATAGCAACAGTTCTATGGTGATTTTATTCTTTACATTCTATAAACACGGGTAAGCGAACGTTTGCCACTGATTGACAGTGAAGTAACTAACCTGATTGGACTCTGTGGCGGATGTGTTGCACCGCGCTGATCAGGGCTCAGATACTGTTGCTGCTGAGCAGCTGCCATTCGTTTCTTTTGGAGCAATTCTTGATGCGATTGGTACAACTGCTCAGATGCTGATTTAGACGTCTGACTAAAATAAAGAGAAGGCCAAAAATAGTTTTGTATTATTATGAATAAATTTTCCTTTGTGTGTTAATATTTACCTTTGCGTAAGCTTCGGTAAGGGATCAAGAATAAGATTCGGGAGGCTATGCATTGAAGCATATTCAGCGTCCTGAGGTTGGATACGCAGAGTATTCCGGCTGGCCGATGAGCTCCTTATTGTAAGTTTACCCGACGAAGTAGGCTGCAGCACCACGACCGGCTGTAGTAGAATATAAAATATTATTAATAAAATAAATATTTACTGTTTTCTTTAAATGTTTGATATTGTGCTGTTTGTTTTCTATTTTCACAGTTCGATTCACTCTCAAACAAATAAAATTATTTGAAAAAGATCACATCTCCAGAGAGAGTAATTTAATTATCGTTAGTGCCAATCCAATTCGCTCTCTAGCTTCTACTAATGGAGGAAGATTTGACGTAATGAATTGAAGTTGGCAAGCCTTTAGGTAGACCCATAAACATTGGATATAGGTCTTTAAAGTTTAAAAAATATGTATCATAGAATGTTTCATAATATTAATCATTATTTATAACTATTATTGTTATGAAGTTGTTCTACAATTAATATTTTGTAGGGTTATTGTTTATTTATTAAATATGGATGATTAGCGTAAACGACATTCAACTGTATTACAAATTTCAATAAAATAATTCTAAATTTAAAAAATCTGTTACAATTATAAACGATTGTGTCATGAGCAGAACTTTAAAAGAAAATTAATTACATAAATACTAAATTTAAAAAAAAAAACAAAGACAAGAACTATAGAACAATATTAAAAATAATTGAAATATTATACTAAATTATAAGTAAAACTATTAATTTTTCTACTAAGTAATATTATTGTGTAATAAAATCAATACAATATATACACAATACTCTTTTAATAAATTTGTGGTCCAAGGGAATCATATAATATCAGACTCATATAAAAATATAACATTTTTAAATTATGTTCGTTTATGAAAAAACAAGTCACAAGTTTTATTTAATGTATTATACCATAAATAAATTATTATATAGTCTTTGATTATACGATCTAACCGGTGAATTAAAACCTAAATTTGTAGAGGACTGAGGGATGTTGAACGGGACGTATTTATTAGATCTGGGGAGCTATTTCGGAATATTAATTTTGAATTTACTTGTGATATCTGAACAACCATCCATTATACCATTAATTGGTTTATATTAAAACATAAGATCCAGTAACTTTCTTTGGTTGAATAACGAGGATAGCTTTAAGTGGTGAAGACGATCGTGATATTTTGTGATTGTCTCAGCCAAACTACAGCTATAACACAGGTGCCACAAAAAATCTTCTCTGTACTCCTTCTATATTTTTGTATCGATATCATAATGTGGATTATACACTTAATGTTATGTTATATATATCATTGGTTTGAAATTAATTATGAATTTATTTTATTAACATTTTGTACTTACGGGCACTGGCAAAGAAACTGCCTGCGCGGACACTACTGTATCGGAGTCACTTTCACTGACCACGTTAACGATGATAGATGTTACACCTAAAAACAAAATCGTTTTAGATAGCTGAAGCTACACCGCTTAACTTAGGCTACTTTTATTTTTTAAAAATAATTAGGTATCTACGTAAAAAAAAAACCTCATGATATTGTGAATGAAATCCGATAATCTGAAATATCCTTTGTTTCTCTTAGTATCGAATTTTTTTTGAAAAATAATTAGCGTACCGTATATAAAGATTAAAACTCATGAAATTGTAAACGAAATTTGATTCAATGAGTATCACCATCGAAATATTTTGAAAATACGTAAAATTCATTCATTTCCCAAAATAATTAATAAGAAATAAAAACAAATTTGAATAACCTTTTTGTAATCTTCGTGATAGTAACATTTGGAGATCTACTGTTAATTACATATTTGTTGTTTTCTTTATTTTCAAATAGTATATTGTTTCAATTATTGTTTAAGTAATTATATATAAACTATTATCGTTTATTCTAAATAAATTAAACCAACGTACCACTATAAATTATAGACCCAATCCGTGGATTGAAAATTTTTATTTTGCAACTCACCGTCATCAGGCTTCTGTATAACTTCTGTAATCTGCTGTTCCACAGATACCTCAGGCTTGGATAAATTGCTTGGTCCGGGTTGAGGTTCATCGTGTGATGTTGCGCTACGTTTCAAATTAATAAAAAAATTTACCTCAAAAATACAGTGTAATAAGGCAACATTTTTTTTTTAACCAGACTGGACTTTACTATTTTAAAAACTTAAATAACTCTATCTTAAAAGTAAGTGTTTTTATTTTGACGTCAGTCAAAATTCCTTATTGTTTTTAGAAGTATAATTTTTAGGTAGGCGAAAAGTTATTAAAATTGTATATTTACCTTAAAGATTTTTGAAAGCTGGAGAGCCTAGACGTTCGGGCACTTTCGCCAGTAGAAGCACGTTGCACAATTCGACGCATATTCTTAGTTTTTGGGCGTACTCTTGCATGGTGTTCTATTAAGCAAATATTATTATCAAATATAGAGAAGTATTAATGATAATATGATATTTTAAGTATAATTATAAAACAGTCATATACAATCCGTGCTTCCCAACTTTTTTCCGTTCCTTACCTTCTAAACTTTTTATTTTCACCCCTCCCCGGATAACCTACTCCTAAAATGTGTCTCGTTTCTTTGAACGTCCATTTATTAACAATTTTAACATTGAAATGTAACTACCCAGTACTGTATCTTTAGACTTGTGATCTATAGAGAGTTACTGTAGAAGTCTCTTTATGAAAATTAACAAAATTTTATTAGTTTTTTTTTTTTTTTCATTTTAGTATTTATTGTTTTCAAGGATATTCTTATAACAGTTGGTAGTACAGGATCTTGCAATGAATTTCGACAAAAATAATTTTATCATGATCTGATACATTAAAGACCCATTTATATTAATTTTCGAACTAAATATTATTCTGAACATATTTAATCAATAATCAGATATCAAATATCAGATCAATTTTGTTTAAATTCACTGCAAAACCCTGTAACGTTAAAATAACAATGATCCCTAAAAAAATTACATATTGTAGAAATTATACATACCAATATGATTTTCACGTACCTCTGACCCGGGTAAACCCAGGAGTACGGGTACCAAAATAAAATGACATATTTTACAGTTTACAATTATTAGGTTATGTCATGATACTATTTTACAATTAAAAACTTGCTTGTGTTAATTTACCTTCTAAGGACTCGGTATTTGCCGAACCTATAGATTGGTCATACTCAGCATTAGCTTTCATGATGCGGTGCATCATAATGGCTACTCGTTCACGGGCTTCACGTTCAATGATAATATCTTCCGAGAGCTGTTTATTTCCCTGGAGATACACGAAGTATATTAACTTTATTATTGAAAACACAGAACTTATACAAGTATAAGGCGATGAAAAATGTGCAAATAAAAGTTAGTATCGTTATCGATTTAATTTCATTTACGATTAATAATAACTTTAATTATTAGTTTAAAATATTCGTGAGAATTCTTGACAATTTATTTATTGAAATACAAACGGTGATAGTTTAATATGGTTATTTGATATTTATGTACAACTATATATCATATCGTTGAATGCAATTTGCTAAAATATTGACGAGGTGTTAAAAAACAAATAAAGTATAGTTCTTAATCGTAAAATGGTAATTGCTACCTTAGCCTTCGTTATGTAATTTATTTAGACGCTAATAAATAAGAAACTTTAAGCGATCCTAAAGTTGAAACTTGCAATTAACTTTATGAGTATTCGGTGAAAGCAAATATTGGAAAAAAAAAAACAAGTTTTGCATATTTAACGACATTTTTAAATCGTCAATGCGCATGTTGTAATTCTGGTTTTGCAACCATTCATAGGCTACGGTGACCGCTTACCACCGGGCGGACCCTTTTGTGGTCCATTCAATCGAAAGACGTCCACTGTTAGACATAGGTCTCCCCTAAAGATCTCCACAATGACCGGTCTTAGGCCATCCGCATCCACCTGCGATCTTCACCAGGTCTTCGGTCCACCTTATGGGGACCCATGCTACATCTTCCAGTACGTGGCAGCAATTAGAACCTGTTGGTCTCATCAAGTATCGGTTGTGCCCAACCGATTGCCACTTCAGTTTGGCAATTCTTTGTGTAATGTGGGTTCTTTGGTTCTTCTGCTAATCTCCTCATGTCACGCAGGGAAATTTACAACATAGCCCTTTTCATTGCCCTTTGGGTAACTTTGAGCTCTCTAATTAGGCTTATTGTTCCAGTGCCGTAAAAAATCACTGCCAATATACACTGGCCGCAAACTTTTGTCTTGAGACATTGCGGTATTTCGGACGAGAAGATCCTGCGCAGCTTCCCATCACAGCCCAGCCGAGTTGGATTCAACGATTAACCTCTTTTTCAAAGTTGAACTTACATAGCTGTACAAAACTGTCCCAGTGTCGATGTGTATAGCTATCCGCAGATCTTCTTGACTTCCCTCAAAAGCTCAGGTCTGCAGGATATGACTATACCGTCGGCAGTCTTCAGCTTGGTCAACCGGCTATGTCCAAAAGATATCCTTAGATCCTCTGTTTTGCTTTATACCGTCGCTATATACGCTATACGTTTGCTATTATACTGACATAAGTCGTGTTTAAGAGACTTAGAAATCAGTATATTGAGCTGCCGATATCTATTAGCATCGACTAACGACTGCAAGATTATCTTAGAGTCAGAGAGCTTCTCTACGTATACGATGGGTCTTAAAATACTTAGACGTGACTTACAACTTCCACAAACTCATCATTGTATTTGTCCACTTCGCTCCCTAAGCAATCCAAGCAGTTTTTTGAGTTCGAGCTGAAAACTTTCGGAGTTTTGTATTCGGACGGGCAACGGACTTCGATAATACTTCATAAGACTTCATCAGACGGGATCTCTCAAGCTCGATATCCAGATTCAATGTGCCTCTTACCATGTGATGATCGCTACTGGTTTTTACCGAATTGAGTACAGAGAATCATACATACATAACATAAGCTCACGCCTGTTATCTCCGAAGGGTTAGGTAGAGGTGAAATAGCGAACTACACCACCCACATTTTGCCGAGCTTAGTTCTTTCCTAAATATAACAGGGAGCGAGCCTGTCGCCATATCGGTCACAAATTCCAGACTCCGGAATGATACTGAGTAGAAAACCCCAATATCACTTGACCCGACCTGGGGTTCGAACCCGAGACTTCAGAACGGCAGTCGCACCGTAATACAACTACGCCACCGAGACAGTTACTCTAGTTACTCTTACACAGCATTAAATAAAGTAGCGATCTTAATACCTATAGTTTAAGTTGAACATTTTAAATTGTTTTATTTTATGTACATTTGCATGTATTATAGTTAAATAACTAATTACAGCTAATGCTTACTGCTTTTGTTGCGTGTCCACTGTATTCTGACGAAGTGTCCATTTCCATATCAGTAATATCCCGCATCGAATTGTTTGAATATGAAACACTAAGATCATATGTCATTTTCGCTTCCCGATACTTTTGTTCCCAAATCTAAAAATCAACCATGTATATTAGGTTAGCCACCGTTCTACTTGAGCAGTGGTCGTAACACATTTCAGGTCTAGGGTCACATATGTCAATGTACCTTAAATTCGATCCCACACATCGTCATAGCGATCCACACTTTTATGGATTAGGTAGTTAATATATTATTAATCTATTTTTATGAGTTGTCAAACGCGAATTCCCCATAGATATTATATGGCAATGATAACCTATGAAGTTATTTTTCGCAACCTAATTCATAACATTGATTGCAAAGGAAGTAAAAATCTAATTTGCAATTAATTGAAAATGCTCTGGTTTTTAGAACTATAATGAAGTGTTTGATAGAGAAGTTATATTCTAGAATTATTGGTTCATGGAACTACCTAATTGAATAATTTTCATCATTGGTAGCATAATGGGAATGAATGTGTGTACATAATGTTTGTTGAAATATGCATAAAGATCAGGTACCTATTTGGGTATATTTACTGCGTAAGTCCTAGTATCATGAAATCACTTTAGATTTAAATTCAAAAATTTATTTCATCATCTTGTTAGGACCTTGTCTTCTTAAACTTCATTATAGTTTCAACAAAAAAAAAACGGCGAAGGGAGGGAAAAATGGAAGAGCATGCCGGATAGCCGTTAGTCGTTGTCGAGGTATCTCTCCCGTATCCAGCTTTCTGACTCTTATTCTCATGTTATATTTTTTAAAGCAATAGATCTGTGTGTTCATTTAATTAAGTTAATTTAAAAGATTAGTGGCATAGAAATTAGAATATTTTAAAAACTTGCCTTTAAAGTGTCTTGAGTGTCTTTTGTTAAGTCAGCAATAGCGAATGCTGTTTGCGATGTACCAACATCGTCGAGAACTACGAAGATGAGCGATGAACCGTCGCTGCCAGGTGCTCTCGGAACGAGCACCAATTTGTTCAACATACATTTAGGCCTACAATATTGTGCTAATTAATGCTAAAATCTTACTAAATTAAACAAAAAATTCAATACCTATCGCATAGCAAAATTTTCCGCAAAGTAAGGCGGGCATTACACGAACCGCATTTCGTCAATAAAATTCCATCAATCACGAATTACGAATTCTCGATAGAAAAAGTGCTCCGGCATTAGACATTTATTTAAAGTAATGGTCAGTTTCGAGTAAGATCTCGTAGACAATAGACTTTTTCGGTATTTATTTTAGAGATGTATGGTTTCTCATAAATTTATTTATTAACTTCAATTTACATGTACAAATTTCGTTTGTTCACAATTCTATTATATGTATAGATATTGTAGATTTAAAATACTTGTGGCATTTATGAATAATTTTTGTATTAACACAGTAAGAAAATGTACATTTATAATATATGGTTTTTTTATTTTTCATTTAAGGGTTGTGTTTTTTTAACGCTTTAATGAATATGCTTAATTTATGACTTCGAGTTTAGATACAAAGTTTCATAACCCAGTTTTACATAGTCATATAATTATAGTATATTATAACAACATTCTACCAAAGTATTTTTATTTATTCATATATTTGTTTCTTTACAGTTGTATTAAAAGTAAATATATATTATTGCACGTTCACTTAATTTTACCCCAGAGTCATGTTTGATAGTTGATTGACGAAAAATCAAAATTTCATCAAGGAGCTTCACGGTAGGAAATTCATCAATCATAGCCTTAACTGTGGTAAAACGCACAGCGTAACTAATAATGTCTAATATCCCTCGAACGCCTTTACTTATCACACGATTTTCATTGCCTAGCATTATTTTCGAATAATGCGCGACAGCATTATAAGGAAACTATTGGCCAATAGTAAATAATTGAAGTAGAATTTTGCTAATTAACTTAAATAATTTATAAAAGTAACTGTTATATTTTGTGTACAACATTGATCATCATAAAGTTAGTAGCAATGCTCACATATTTACTTTAAAAATAAATTATTTTAGCATATAATCAGTTTTTATTATAATTGTTGTGGATATGTTTAATGTTTTGATGATTTTACCTTATCATTTTATACAGATATGGACTTCCTTTGTTATTTTTTTTACATATAAGGAGCATGTCAGTGAGAAGAAAGGCTTTCACTTCCATCTGAAAGTAAATAAGAACATCTAGTAATACCTAAATTTCCCTACCTTCTATAAAGTCATAATATTGACAATATTCGCATGTTATAAAAATTCGCTAGCAATTTATTAATCGCTTGTTTTATAGTATTAGTAGTTACATGTTATCAAAAAAATTAGTACTTCTTAATTAACTCCTTTTTGGCTGAGAAGTCGGGGTAATTTATAAAATAGGAAGATTCATCTTCTGAACTTTGACACAGTATAACTTACATGCCGCCGTTTCATTCTGAACCGTATATAAAATATTATAAGTTCCATTAATGGAATATCATTTAAATAAAATTTTTAAAAACGCTTGCCTCTTTCGAAGTGTCTTTGTAACGAAAATCTCCGTCATGGATCAATGTCCTACTAATAAGAGGATTGCAGTTAAGCATTGGCGATTTCAGATTTAAGTTCGAATATGCGCGAAATGCTCGGTCTAATTCATCATCTTTGAAATCCTGTAACGAAATAATAACAATAGTAATCTAATCTGTATCACTCAGAGCAGATTTTAGTTGAATAGTAGAAATAATAACAATAGATTATCTGTCTCACTCAGAGCAATATCTTGAATAGTAGCTGATTATTCTACAATATCTTGAAGAATTTTAACACTATTCATAAAACTTGAGAAGTTAAATACTTGTTGACTTACATTTTTGATAGTTATGATTTTCAAACGAATTTATATATAATTTTGTTATATAAGTTACTTACAAGTTCGTAACAGTCAATTGCACTGGCAAGAGCATCAAGTTTATCTAATTCTTCGCGTAGACGAATTGAACGGTTCATTTCCGTTACATAATTATTAGCATTAAGATCCTGGAAAATAGTAATAACCAATGAAATTTAAAGCAATGATGGCTTAGTTGGTAATGCGGTCGGATTTCACGTCACTGGACGCGGGTTACAACCCACCTGTCCAACTGTAAAACCAGGTTGAGGTTTTGGTGAAGGATAACATCGTGAGGAAACCAAAGCACGGTGGTAGGTTATTTTCTAATAATCCTCGTATGGGTAGCTACCACCCTGACGATAAAAACCTGTCGCCAATAGGTGTGTTCCAGCAGTATCACATCAGAACCAGTACTTCAATGTGTTTACCATCCTGGACTACAGTGTCACTTAACATCAAATGAGATTGTGGTCAAATCACTAACCCTATTCCGTCAAAAAACAGTTTTTCTAAAAATTATAATATCTATATATTAATAGGCGTAAATAAAACTGATCATCTACTTACTAATCTATTTCTTTTTATGTATTAGCTTTAGTGTTATCAATGAAAATAATATGAAAGAGGTTTTTTTCTTTTTATATTCAACAACGAATTTGATTCGAATTTCGGCGACTAAACAAGCACACTTTAATATAAAGAATATAGTAAAGCAACCCGCACCGGCTTCGCAGGGGATATATAATTCTAACTATATATATATATCCATCCATCCATTCAACCGAAAGACGTTCACTGTTGGGCATAGGTCTCCCCCAAAGATCTCCACGTTGACCAGTCTTTGCGCCACCCGCATCCAGTGGACTCCCGCGCAGTGTCTCAAGACAAAAGTCTTCGACTAGTCTGTGTTGCCAATGATGACATTTATGGCGCTGAGACGTTGTCACTTACAATGAGCCTAATTAGAAAGCTCCAAGTTACCCAAAGGGCAATGGCGAGGGCTATGCATGAAGTTTCCCTACGCGATCGAATTAGAAATGAGGAGATCCGCTGAAGAACCAGAGTAACCGACATTGCCCAAAAATTTCAAACCTAAAGTGGCAATAGGCTGGCCACATTGCTCGTAGAACCGACGCCCGATGGGGCAAAACGGGTTCTCGAATGGCTGTCGCGTATTAGAAGACACAGCGTGGGTATGTCCCCCACTCTATACATATATAAATATTTATAATTACTTATTAATATAAATATTTACCATTGCGATTAAATTTGTTCGTTCTGGCTCTATGTCGGTGAATTCTATCAAACGACGAAGCAGGAGATTGTACTTTGTGATCCTTTGCATCGGCTTCACCAAAATGTCGGCAATTTGAAGTCTAAAAAATATTTAATAGTTAATAAATCTTCTAATCTATTCTCATTTCTAAAAAATATTAAAGCGAAATAAAAACGATGTTTCTTTTAAATAGCTGTTTCATGTTCAGACTAAAATGCAAAAAGTAATTTGTATAATTATTTATTCTAGGTAGCAAATAAAAAATACCATTTAGGCGCACAGGAACATATCACAAAAATAAAATTGATTATCTATACTAATGCATCAAATGGGAGTGTCTGTTTGTAATATCAAAATTATTTTTTTTACTAAATAGATATGAGTGTAGCAATACCAAAATTTTTTTTTTTTTAATTTTGTCCGTCTGTCTGTTTGTTCCGGGTAATCTTCGGAACGGTTAGACGGATTTTGGCATGACTTTTTTTGGTAGTAGCTGAAGTTACTCCGGGTAACTTAGAGAACTTTTAATTTTAAAAAATAATTAGGGTTCCTTTAAAAAAAATTAAAAGTCATAAAAAAATGAATGAAACTCGATGTAATACAAAGTGCTTGAATTTATAAGAATTATATTTGCTTTATGTTAATACTAAAGAATTTTTAGGAAACTAATTAGGGTTCCGTATAAAAAAATTAAAACGCCGTAAATAACATAAGAAACGCGGGCGCAGCCGCGGGTACACAGCTAGTATTTAATAATTGAAACATTGTGATTTCAAACATTTTTATTTAAAGGTGAAATTGAATCTTATAAACATTTTTTGCTTATGACTCCTAGGAATTGATAAATCCGAGGATGAGTAAATATTTTTAGTTAACTTTATATTTTAAAATTTTATAAATATACTTTTAAAATATTGGTAATGATGTACCTGTTGCATGATTTGTGACTGTGACACCATGACAAATAGACCATGAAATCAGCGTCATTGGATATTTCACGCAGATAGGTTATCGCATGAGGTTGTTCGTCAACGTATTTCTCATACGGATAAAATATCTCGCGGAAACGAGGAGCAGGAAACGATAAAATCCTTCGGACATGTAGTCAGAGTTGAATCTGAAAGATTTTTAAAGTAAAAAGTTCTTTAGCTGCTTTGAGTGTTTTTTTCGGTAGGAGAAAACTTATTGATTCGGATGATCGGCATCTTATAACGTCAGCCGTCAGCGACTTGATACAGTCTATCAAGTATAAGATGGTGCTTAATAAGTGGTAGCGTTTCATAGACTTTTGTTTTGCCACATTTAAAATATTTTGTCCTAAATGCCCTAATAAAATGTACGAATAGAAATGATAACTTCGATTACGAAAGTTTTGTTTGTTTTTTTCACTTCTGCCGGGAAACCTTCCTTCCTTCCTTAGTTTTTTTCTAAATTCCCATATTTATAATATATAGCTTAAATTTAGATTTTAAAGTGTTTTAATTTATATTTTCTTGTTGTCAGGTTAGCTAAGAATAGTATTTAAATAAGGACTCACTCAAAACTTTAAATATTTTATTAAATATTATATTATCATCTTAATGTGAATGTCTAAATTACATATTGATATTATTATGATTAGGTATTAGACGTTTTTCAGCGACTGAGCGTCACAAAATATAGAAAACATAAAATTTCGCTGTATTACTTACGGTATCTTATTCTCAATAGAATTCGCAATCATCGGGTAGAACGTGATGTCCCAAAATTGTAAATTTGCATTGAGGATATCAGGGATATTGATGAATAGGTGTTCTGTGTTTAATGCTAAAAGTTGACCGCCATCTTGAAGAGCGTGGGCTGCACCAATGAACACCTAAGAAGAAATATTCAATTCTTATAGTACAGTAAAATAAACTCAGTTCAATTATAATAAATCTGCTGTAATTTCATTGCAGTTGGTAACTGCGCTTCGCCTAATCGTGTTCACGTCAATATTCGTAGCGTGTTTTTAGAATCGTTCACCACAAGTCATAGAGAACTTAGCCACAAGTAAAAACGCGCGTTGCTTCTTGGAACAAAATAATATAAGTACAAAAATATTGTACTTGTAATTGTAAAAAAATGTACTACAATTTAATAAATCGTTAGTTTTCATGGTAATTTAATGTTAATATTTTTATTTCAAAACGACACTTGTACTACATTTGCAAATCTAAACAAAATTCATGTAATATGATAAATCTACTAAATAAAAATAATCTACTAAATATGCAAAATGTAATTAGGAAAATGTCGCTCGTCTCGAGTAACAAGCTCTAATAAGCATATTTCCGTATTAATTTGCACAGCAGTCTGATAGTAATTTGGCTGGCCAATTATGTGATGTTTTAACATAGCGTAGTATTGAAGCCTATTTTAGATTATCAAATATTAAGCTTTCATCGAATATTTGATAAATTTAATGAAGCACTTGTATTGTTTTTTTTTTAATTGACTATCGCTGTTCGTCGGAAGGGCCTTTACAGCTTCACCGAAATTTGATGCGGTCGCTTAAGGCACTCAGATTAAGAATGGTAGACAGCACAAGGGCACTAAAATTATACGAACTTCGGCTTGAGCTGCTACCCGTGATAAAACGCCACGGAATTTACCCTAGCTAATCAAGCGATTAGTAAACCTGTAAAGCAAAAAAGGTCCCTTACAGAACCTATGTACCTTGCGTGTAGTGTGTGTGTGTGTATGTGATGTGTGATGCTAATGCATGTAGTGTCACTGTATCGGACTGACAGCGGCTACAAGAGCTTCTCCAGATGGGGTTCGGAGCAGGTCTTGTGCAACTGCCAGAGGGAAACCCCGAATATATGCGGGATCAAAGTTAGTCGCCCGTCCCTGGCGGCGGGTACGGTAGCTACGCTGGCTTGGCCGCGAGTACGCTCGTTGGCTCGGTTGATGGTGAAAAATTCTGTTCTCGAGCGTAATCTTGTCTTCTAGATCAGCTAAAATATTACGTGGACGTCGTTTTTTTTTTCGCGGAGCGTTCGGGTCTGGGTTATAGATCGCGGGGGCTACCACCAGAGGGGTTGGATGTGTTTCCCCTCGATCGAAATAACTGCTAGTTATGGATTTTAGAACGGATTCGATCGAGGGTAGGTTCAGATCTCTGTGGAGATCCACGTTCCTCCAGAACCATTGGTCACCTACAGCCTTTCTGACAAAATGATTTTGAATCTTTTGTGAGGTGTAGATCTGGGATTTCACCATATGGGTGAAAATGGGGGCACAGTATGTCATTACGGGCCTAATACGAGTTTTATATAGTGTGATTTTATGACGGAGGGTCATTCTACTTTGTGAATTGAAAAGAGGATATAGACGGCCTAGTACCATGGCGGCCTGGTTTCTAACATTCGTGATGTGATGTTTGAAAGACATTCGGTTGTCTAGAGTAACTCCTAAGTACTTGACTCGCAAAGGTTAGGGATTATCATTACCTAGATACTTAAGGGTCCGAAGTTTATTTTGCCAGTTATTCAGATCGAATAGTATGGCGTTGCTCTTTCCCGAATTGATCTCTATTTATTGTACCAAGAGCCAAAGGTATAAATGGCTTTCTGAACGCCAGATCTAAGGTGGTGCCTGTGATGGAGTGAACAGAAGATGACTGTATCGTCTGCGTATAGACCTAACTTGACGTTCAAGAGACGCGGGAAGTCAGCAATATAAATATTGAATAGGACGGGTGCTAGTATAGAGCCTTGGTGTACTGGTGCGCAAACCGGGTGGGCTGTAGAGAAGTGTTTTTTTTTACTCTAAAGCGGAATTTACGATCGGTCAGATAGTCGCGAACTATGCGTACGAGAGTGTAGGTGATACCTAATTGAATGAGTTTGTATACTAGGACGGCGTGTATTGTTCTTTGATTGGATTGAATTTATCAGTTATATAAAATCGATCAAATACTGAATTTAGGGCTTGTTCGAAAGTTACTCAAGCAACATTTTGGTAATTTTTGACCCTTCCCTCGTCAGTAATAGTAAGGAAGTCTCTTACCCCCACCATGTTTACATTAATAAGATTTAGCATAATTTTGAACAAATGAAAGGAAGATTAATACGTACATATTGCTTACGTAATCAACCCCTTTGTACCCTATGTCATCAAAAATAAACAAATTACTATCGCCCATGGATACACACGTAACATATGAACTGCCCCTTATCGGATTACAATCCAACATATTAATGAGACTGCTACTTTCCAACTTAGTCGGATGTCTTAAGTCGTCTGGTTAAAGTTAGGTGTATGCGTAACACAGGTAATTTAAAACAAATAACTAATAGAACCATTCTAGAGAAGAGACGAAACCCATGTAACGAAGAAAGTGATGACTATGGAAGTTGAGGGATGGAGGGGGAGAGGACGCTCAAAGAAAAGATAGATGGAGTGTGTAAGGGGAGGATATGAAGAGACAAAAGGGGTGAATGAAGATATGGTGGCTGATAGAGATTTATGGAAGGAAAAGACATACTGTGCCTACCCCAAATAACGAATTGGGAGCAGGAAGATGATGATGATTTTTAGCAACGCGCACGTGATACCATTGGTGTTGCAGGCGTCCATGACCGCTTACCATCAGGTGGATCGTATGACTGTTTACCACTTTAGTGGAATAAAAAACAATGAACTAATTAATCCAATCAACAATCTTCATTAACACAAACCCATACACCAGTATATTCATTTATTATTAAACCTACAATCATATCATTTTGCATCATGATCATGCTTGCAATTTTGTTGTTCATTAAATTGAAACTCAATAATCAGAGTAGTGAATTTACCGCGATCGCAGATAATACTCCATAATTGTGAAGGGTAACCAGAACACATAGCCACGAGTGAAACTAAAACTTGTTGTCTGCAAGAGATATTTGAAATCATAAAATATTGATTATTAATTCCTAACTAAGGGGTCGTTATTCTATCCAAATAATCTTTTGGTTATTTTTAATCCCCTCTGTAACCATTATCACCAACGGAAAGCAAAATTATTACCTTCGCACAAATACGTTAGCATTGGCATAATATTGAACAAAAAATAAAAAATAAGATTAAGGGGAAATATGAGCGATGTTTATTCCATACAAACGTATTTCCCCGTTTTCTTCCTGGATAAATAGCGTAAACATTTTTGTACCAAATAATATTTACCTATCACCGCCATGCTCGTACGTTTTGATTTCTTCCATATATTAGTTTTTTGTGGAGCCTTTGCAAATGAATCTCAAAACCTCAATTTTTACAGTCGTTTTCAGACATCCGTCTAACAAATTCGATGAATAAAAAACAAAATGCTTAGTTATTCTATAACTGAAAGAAAATGAAAAATCTGCCCCGTTTTGTAGGAGGAAAAAGGATACTATTCGACGTGATTTTCGTCTATTTTTCATAGGTAAAATCAGCCCGAGTCCCTTTCGTTTTTATATATTTTTCTTTGTGGTGCAAAAAGACAGCAATAGATTTCTGAAACACCTATTTCTCAAATATGTTGCCTACTGCGTATCTTCTTAATATATAATTATTACTTACGTAATCTTTTCTCTCCATAGATGCTTACATAATATTTTAATGGCCCAAAACTTCGTATTATATTGTATACTTTTATTCCTATCGACATCGATAAAAATAAAAATTGATAAATTCGAGACCATGTGACTAGAGCCCCTGGTAGTGATTGGTTACGATCAAAACCGCATACAAAACCGTATACGATCCGCATACGTAATCTTATATCAAAATAAAACTTTGCTTTTTTGACAATATTTTTACTTCTCCCTAATGAGCAACGTTTCTCTTTTAGTAACTTCAAGTTACATTTCTTGAAAGCGTTTTCATTATAGACTGAAATGTTTTATATCTTATCTTTGTATCTTGAATACATTACAACAACTCTTTTCAGCTTAGTACATAAAAAGACTTTAATATATTGATCTACATCAGACTATATTGATAAAGTAATAATATGGTTAATTTTAATATGCACAAATATTGAAGATACAAGTAAAGAGTATATACTATATTTCTTAAATATCTATCTATAAATGTTATCTATTTAAAGGAAATGTATATAGGTAATTATGCTCATTATATAAATAAACCATATGACCCTTTCGTTTGTTATTGTTTTTTTTACATGGTACAGTCTTTGACCACAATTTCACCTGATGGTAAGTGACGATGTGGTCCAGGATAGTAAACACACTAAGCCTAAAGGTACTGGTTTTCGAGTGATACTGCCGGAACAGAGCTGCGCAGATGGGCATTGTTTTAAAATGCCCTACCACTAAGCTATGATTTCTTCACGATGTTTTTCCTTCACCGAAAACTCAGAATGATTTTAGACTTAGTTAGGTGGGTTTGAACCTGCATCCATTGCCGTGAAATCTGACCGCACTACCAACTAAGCCATCATTGCTTCAAAACAGAGACCGCATTTATCTGTACAAAATCGAACCTTTCAGTAGTTTTGAAATATCTGTCAATATTATTTTTCATTCAGATTGGCAAAATGATCGAAGGTCTGACGACGTAGTACGTATTCAATATAGTGTTTGGTTTGATGTTTTTATGGATAATGGAGAAATTCAGTAAGTTAGATAAAGTATCGAATGTGGATTGATGGAGTATCAATTATATTACGCGGGAGTACTTTGTGTTTCGAAGTCCGGTTGGTTGACGTATATTAACCAATACATCCTCGTTACTTACATTTTCTATTTTTTTTTTATGTTGCGTAGTCAAAGTGATTGCACTGGACCTGATGTTAAGTTCATTACAATCCATATCTGTGGCGACTAACACTGAACAAAATGCACTGCCAGTCACCGCAATCGTAATGACCTGCTTAGGTACCTCAACACGCCTATTTTGAAGTAACCAATACCATAAGAAGGAACGAACATGCTGACAAGAAGAGGGTTCCACGACTTCCCATTGCGACAAAAGTAAGAATCGGCAAACTTTTTAGTTCTTGAATTTATGAAATTGTGACACCGAATTCCCGCTCGCGAAGTTCTATTGTGGAATGGAGAGGAGGAAATGAGTTCAAAGAGCTCTTCAGAACACTCACCATGATACAAGCGGTAAAACACGCTTAGAGAGGTAATATCCCTGAGCGATTGATGGGGTTCTACGGTGTTGCTATATTATTTACAATGCGGATAGCCAGTTTCTATAACCTGTCTAAGGCATCGATGAGAATACTGAAGAGTAAGGTTGGGTGAAAAGGGGTTTTTTTAGTGGATGCCCATACCTGGGTTTTTTGGCATTGAACGCAATCAAGTTACTTGCTCCCCATGTGGATATGCGGGTCAAGACTTGGTTAAGTTCAATGACAAGTTCCTTCCGTCTCTTTTCTGTGTATCCCCGCACACAGCCGGGCTTACTGACGTAGTACCCATGAACCGTGCCATAATCTGCATAGCAATGAATGTGCCCCAGGGGAAGTACAATGGATATGCAGAATAAACAACGAGAGAATAATACAGAGCCTTGAGGAACTCCAACGTTTACAGACATGAGCTGCGAATTGTGCCCGTCAACAAGGGCACGAAATCTGTGCTCATGCAGAAAGCTATAGATCCATTGGCACAGGTTATTGGGGAATCCGAAAGTCGGGAGAGAAGACCAAGGTGCCTGACCCTGTCAAAAGCTTTGGCTACAAATAAACAAATAGCCACGGCCACGCCGTGGTTGTCGATCGATTCCCCCAACGGTGCAATATATACGCTAGAAGATCCCCTGTTGATCGGTTTGGTCGAAAGTGGTATTGACGATCATAAATAAGGGAATGATCTTCTAAGTGGCGCATAAGTTTTAATATGCCTTCCATAACTTTGCACAACACTGAGGTTACAGCGATTGGGCGGTAGTTATTGCGGTCTGATACGGACTTCAGGCATTAAAATACCGCTGTGGGTGTTGTGGGTGGTTGCACGTTACTGTCGTCGAGTCAGGAATTGTCCGCGAAGATGTTGGCCAACAAGGCGGCTTTCTCCTTCGATTCGTGGACCAGTGATTCTTCTGGATATCTCAGTGAGAGCAAAGATGTATGTCAGAAGTTTGCTTGAACGTCCTTTGCCAGGCCCCAGTAGGCACGACTATTAGGTGGCTGGCGGACTAACTTCTGGCCAATCTGTGCAACTCGCTGAGCGTCTGCTCTTATGAGAACCTTTTTGCAGGACCTAGTGACTTTATTATAGGTCGCCTTAAGGGAGTTGAAATCGGGATCTTCATTCGCGCGAGCCTTGATTCAAGCACGATACGCAATCTGCTTCCGACTGAACGGGTCCGCGGATTCGTGATTGATCGAAGAGCCTCCGCGGCGACTATAGACGATTTTGGATGAAGGAATGTAGTACTCCATTCCGCGCCCTATCTCTGCGGCAATTGCCTCGGCAGTCGCAGAAAGATCTCTCATATTAAAGCATCGCTGCCTCCAAAGCGATTTTGAAGCGATGATGACGCAGTGGATAGTGAGTACGGATTCCGCGTCAATAGATGAGGAGTTTGGTCCTCACCTATCCGACTCTAAAATCGGCCTAAGCTTTCGGTGAAGGAAAACTTAATAAGGAAATCATAGCATGGTGGTAGGGCATTTTCTAATGATGCCCGTCTAGTTAGCTACCACCCTCAATTTTGAAAACCTGTTGCCAAATATCAATAAGTGTTGTCCCACAGCATCACATGAGAACCAGTACCTCTAGGCTTAGTGTGTGTTAATATCATGGACCACATCGTCACTTAAGATCAGGTGAGATTGTGGTTAAAGCATTAAGCCTATACCGTGTAAAAAAAAGGTATGGATGCGAAATAATCTCGCATACCATCGCAATGTGCTGACGAGTAGTGTCAAACCTTACACCTAGTCTCTGAGGAAGGTCGGGGGATGGAAAGTGGCACTAATGTTGCAACGAGACAATGGTCGGAATTTCCCTATGTGGCGTTGACTGACACATTGTACTCGCTAGGATGACTCGTCAATAGTAGGTCCAGCAGGGAAGGTGCATGACCCGTTATGTCAGGGAACCAGGTGGGCTGGGTCACCAGTTATGACATGTCGTGGGAGAGAGCATATGCATGGGCAGTTCGTTCCACATAATCAGTCTTGAAAGAATTCAACCACTGTACTTGGTATGCATTGAAGTCTCCCAAAACCAACAATTCTTCAGTAGGGAACTGCTCCTGTGAGTCGTCTGTTGCATAACAGTCGAGTTATCACCCGGTTACAAGTATGAAATGTATTATTCTTCTGATAAAAGGTACAGAAAGGTGCCTACAATGCCACAATGAATTGAAAAGTAGTCAAAAGAATTCCGTAGGTACCTACGCTACTTCCGTTAATTAAGATTTGTACTTCGCAGAGCCGTCTTTACCTATAGTTCAGGGAGTGCAGTGCACACGAGCGCAGGGTTTTAGAGGGCGCAGGACGTCGCTCACAACACCTAGAAAGATGCGTCGCTTGGGTCACCATTGCTCTCAAAGACATTGCACCATGTTATGGCCGATGACTCCGAGCACGGTATTGAATAAAATTGCTGCCCGACATTATAAATTGCATCTGAATTGTCATTTAAAATATAACTGTATGTATTCCATTTTGACCGCACGCCTACTAGAGGGCGCCAGGATATTGGTTACACACGGGCGCTACAAAGGCTAGAGCCACCGCTGGTACCATGTAAAACTTCTTCTGCTGCACTTCAGAATACAATTGATCACAAGATTATTACTGTTTCGATAAATTTAATTTAATAAATGCTTTAATTTTAGGTAGTATTAATCAATAGAATATAATGTTTAACCAAACATTCGTTATTGCGTATTTGTTGGTACATTTTTATTTTGTATATTGATACAGCATTAAACATTTAAAAAGTTATTTACATAATGAGTATTTATGGGTCATATATATAGTGAAAGCTGTTCAGCCCATTAGGAGTTATCTCTTGGACAGTCTCCATAACTAACAAGGACAATTTCAAATCCTGCCAAATATCTCGAAATACCCAGGAAAGGCACGGACTCTATTGTCGGAGTGAATTAATTCCCGTCGAATCTCGATACCGAATCGACAGTTATAACTCCAAATTCCTGATTGCTTTTTTCTGTTCTGTTTCTTACTTGAACCTTATTATCATTTTGTTTAATGATCTGTGAAATACGATCCTATCGGTCTTATATTTAGTATTTTGTGCCCTAAGTGCGTCTGATTATGTAGATTTTCTTTTTACGTCATTTTATCATTAGTATAACATAAAATGATTTTTTATAACGGTGTATAGAGGTTATTATTTTATTCAAACACAATAATTTAATATGTTGATTACCTATAAAAATGAGATAATAGGAAAACAATAGAAAGCTGGTTTAAATGCTAGGTTAGTGCCTAAGTGGTTAATTTAATATTTTATTAAACTTTCTATAAGAATCCACAACTAACAATAAATCATAGATATTGTCTTAATATTTGATAAAATGCTTACTATAATGCTTGTGTCTATGGCTTACTTTTAGGACTATACAGCATTAGTTACTTGGACTTATGCATTAACAAAATATGTATACTAAGACCTGATATAAAATATATCTATGGTTAAAAAAAAGTTAAATATGACAGATACTTTTTAAAATAAATATTATAACCTATGTTTTAATTATTGCTCTAATAATATTATAGTATTAATATCAAATCACTTAATATATTAACAAACTATTTTAATTATAAACATAACCGACTTCAAGAGAATAAACTATAAAAATGTACTAAAAAGTCATTAAATAATTGCTTTATTAATCTGCTTCGTTAATTTTGAAATCGGTGCCAGCTTATGGATAACAAAGTACTGTAAATGTACGTCGCGAATTATATTCCATTTTGATTAATTGATCTTTAAAATTACACTATTCCTTTTTTTTAGCTTGTATGTCCATCCATCCACTCAACCGAAAGACGTCCACTGCTGTACATAGGTCTCTCCCAAAGATCTCCACGACGACCGGTCTCGCTCCACCCGCATCCCCGCGACCTGCACCAGCGCGTTGG
This sequence comes from Samia ricini, assembly GCA_014132275.2. Taxonomy (NCBI): domain Eukaryota; kingdom Metazoa; phylum Arthropoda; class Insecta; order Lepidoptera; family Saturniidae; genus Samia; species Samia ricini. Next base: position 14,789,754 of record AP028157.1, read on the forward strand.
TCCACCTTATGAGAGGTCTACCCACGTTACGTCTTCTGGTGCGTGGTAGCCATTTGAGAACCCGTTGGCCTCATCGAGCATCGATTCTGCGAGCAATGTGTCCAGGCCACTACCATTTAAGTTTAGCTATTCTTCAGCCAAAGTCGGTTTATGTGGTTCTTATGCGGATCTTCTCATTCCTGATTCGATCATGCAGTGAAACACCAACTATAGCCCTCTCCATCGCCCTTTGAGCAATTATTAGACCCATTATTAGCGACCAAGTCTTAGTGTCGTATGTCATCACTGGCAACACACACTGATCGAAGACTTTCATCTAGAGACACTGCGATATTTCGGGCGAGAAGATTTTACGTTAACCTCTTTCTCGAAGTTGGATCTATCTAACTGGACAGTCTGTATCCGGTATACATAACTGTCAACAACTTCGAACACAGAGTCACCGAGCATGATACTTAGGTCTTCTGCGGTCTCAGATTATTTGTAATTGTGATAATTTTAGGTAGTATTTTCCATTCGTAAATGAGTACATTGGTTAACTCTAGCTGGTACCGACTCCATAATTAACGAAAGAGGTTCATGACTGATCATTATAGTTAGAGCTATTTTTATAGTTTATTCTTTTGAAGTCAGTTTTGTTTTTAATTTAAAAGTTTTTTTTCATCTTTTTAGTTTGTATGTACTTTTACGAAGATCTGTGAAGCCTACTTTATAACTTTGAAAACGAATATATGAAACACGTATAAATGTCAATAATATTGGAAGGTATTCTCGATTTCCCTGAGTTCCGTAAACAAGTGAAATAGCGTAAGAAACATACAAACCAAAACATACAGACGAATTGATAACGTCCTAATTGATATCCTCCTTTTTGTGGTCGGTTAAAATAATTTCCTAATCTCCAACGAAGATTTATAATAGTTTACACGGTTGGCCACTGTTTGATGGTAAACAATATCATGGGTATAATGTACACAGATATTAAACATAATAATTTATTGAGATATAAGTGTAAAATACATTTAGTGAAATATTACCTGGTTAAACAGAGTTTTTCTAAATATAACGAAAATTTATATACTTACTTCCACGATTGCGAAGAGATGACGTATGTAATCTACTTCAGTGCATAGCATTTCTCTGATCACAGCCTGGCGCGCCTCTTCATTCGTGGCAAGCACTATAATCAAACATTATAATGTATATATAATAGTAATAAAAATATATATAATACTAGCTGTATGCCCGCAGCTGTGCCTGTATATCACATATTCTTCACTGCGTTTTATTTTTTTATACGGAATCCTAATATTTTTTTGGTACTAAGATAAAGTAAAAATATTTCTCCTAAATTCAAGCATTTTCCTGTAAAACTGTGCATTGAATAGGATTTTATTAAATCTTTTAAGTGTTTTAATTTTTTTACTTGGACCCCTAAACATTTTCGAAAGTTATAAGTACTCTAAGTTACCCGGAGTAACTTCAACTTTCTACCAAAAAAAGTCCTGTCAAAATCCGTCCAGCCGTTCCGGAGATTATACGGAACAAACATACGTACATGCAGACAGACAAAAATTTAAAAAATTGTATTTTGTTACAAGTATAGTATACGAGTATACATTCATATATATTTGGCAAAAAAAAAAATTGACATTACAAACAGACCCTCAATTTTATTTATTAGTATAGATATAGATTAGTATAGATAATTTGTATTCTATTACACTTTAACCAATAGCAACTTGTATCGCATAATTGGAACTTATCTTTTTAATATAATCCATCCATTTAACCATAAGACATCCACTAGCTGGACATAGGTCTCCCTCAAATATTAAGTATAGATCAATATAGTATTGCCATAATAGACACTCTTGGCAGGCGGATTGGTAAGATGTTTTTTGGTACTAAGAAGAGCTGCAGCCCATCCCCTAGTTATCCCCTATAGCTCTTAATCGCCTTTTACGACATCCACGGGAAGATATAAAGTGGTACTATTATTAGCCGGAACTACACGGCTACACAAAATATCTGGAGAAATACATGATTATCGATATCAATTATATTTCACCTATTAACACTTCATTTTATAACCTCATATCCAGAAAATTAATTTAAGTGAACTTAAAACCTATGATCTGTTAATAAATACATTTTCCAATGACCCTCAGTGACAATAACTTGGTAATTTATGTGTACGGTCTAAAACTTATGTACCAAGTCTTACGACTTGATACTTTTGACTAAAACCTGGCTGAATGATAATATTTTAAACTAGGAACTTTTTAATAATAGAGTTATAGTACGGCGGCGTGATCGAAATTATAATCTAACATGTCAGACTCGTGGCGGTGGAGTCCTTATCGCCTCTAGAAATACCCTTAAAAATACTCCCCAACTGAGCTATAACACTTCAGCAGAAGAACTCTAGTTAACTTCAAATGTTAACAGTTATATTGTCACTCTGTACATATGTGTGTTTTATTTACGTAGTGAGAATATAGGCAATTCCTTCTCACATCAACTTTCTCATTTTTAGAATAAATTGAATATTATTACTAACCTAACACGTATTATAAGTTATTAGTAGTCGGGGATATTAATTTAAGCGGATTTATTTGGAAAAAAAATCAAATTGATCACATAGGGTTTTGTCTAACGTTTCCACCCCGGAAGAGATCTTGCTTATAGACGAGCTGAATGCTAATAACCTAACCCAATACAACGGAGTAATCAATAACCACAACAAAATTCTTGATCTAGTGCCTTGTAATGACGTAGTATCAGTAACCGATAGACACAATTCTTATTATTACCAATCGACCGATATCATAAATCTGTTCTAATAACAATTCCTTTTATTGATGTAACTCCATTAAAACCTCCTCCGTACATTATGTTTTTTTACAACATGGGAGATTTCTTAGTGATGCTTGAGAAACAAACTGGACTTAAATCCTTCTAAATGTTTTAGTTACTTTCTCTCATAAAACCAAGATCCTTAGTTCGAAATACTACCTGAAAGGTACCTGCCACGGAGGCAGGACGTTAAGCGTGATCTGGGTATCTTTCTCGACTCTAAGTTACTTTTCGATACGCTTATTGACAATATTAAACAAGCTTTCAAGTCGCTTGGATTTGTGATGCGTAATGCTAAATACTTCAATAACATAAAGACTTTAAATATTGTGCTTATGTTCGCAGTAACTTGGAATACGCATTCCAGATTTGGAATCTTTATATATCCATCCATCCATCCATTTAATCGTATGACGACCACTGCTGGATATAGGTCTGCCCCAAAGATCTCCACGACGACCGATCTTGGGCCACCCGTGTTCAGCAGATTACCGGAACCTTCACCAGGTCGTTGGTCCTTCTTGTGGGGGGCCTACCCACACTACGTCCTCCGGTTCGTGATAGCCATTCGAGAACCCGTTGGGCCCATTGGGCATCGGTTCTGCGAGCAAATTGCACGTCCCACTGCCACTTAAGTTTAGCAATTCTTCGGGCAGACTTAGCTTAGTTTATCCTAGATATCATTTATACATAAATCGATTAGAAAGTATCCAAATAAAATTCATTAAATATCTCTGTTACCGCTTACACGATTCCTATGATCCCAATTGTTACAATGTACTTTGTAGGAAACATCAACATCAAGGGGCAATTGTCAAACGATGAGAAATTGCTGATATTACATAACTGCTAAAAATTGCGTTCAATAACGTTGATTGTCCCGAACTTCTCTCCAAATTATATTTAACCGTTCCGACCAAGTATTTACGTACGAATGTCCTCTTATCGTTGGCCACTAATCATCGGCCAAATTAATTTTATTGCGAGCTAGTCACTCTTTCAATAGTGTGAGTAAGATTGATGACTTAGATTTTTTCAATACTAACATAAACATGGCGTCAGCATCCTTAAGTAGCATCTTCTTTAATTATGGCGATTCTAAGTAATTTATAATATCTTTCTATTATTTTTGTTTTAATTTTAGGTTTATGTAGTAGTAATATGTTGTAATGCAATATTTTGAATTTAAATTTAAATTTGCTACTTAACGGCGAGAACCAGTAAATTGCTCTTTATTTGTAATGTAATTTTTAACTAATGTGAAATATAGCTGTTAGTCTTCCAACAAATAAATAAATAAACAAAAGACGATCTAGATAATTGAAACGATGATGGTGCAATGGATAGTACGGCAGGATTCCGCGTCAATGGACAGAGGTTCGTGCCCACCTAATCAACACTAAAATCAGCCTAAGTTTTCGGTGAAGAAAAACATCTTGAGGAAACTATAGCTTGGTGGTAGGGTATTATCTAATAATACCTGTTTCGGTAGCAACCACCCTCAAGTTTGAAAACCTGTTCTTAAAAAAGAAAACCAAATCGAGTTTTTTGTCGGCTCTTCTCGACTTGGTTATTTTCCGAACCGGTACTAATTTTTGACGTTCATAAACGCCTTCCCAGAGCCCAATTTGAATCAAGAATTTTTGATTGATTTGATTGATGGCCCAATTTGATTGCATACAACTGGCAAGAAACGGCTTCTCGTAAAATAATCTTTATAAATTACAATTTAAAGCATTTATAGTATCCCAAAACAGTCATTTACACCTCCTTTTCAAATACCTTTACCGTTCTTTTACGTAATATTTTCAACGTACCGTACGTTGAGAATTAAAATACAATACATAAATTTGCAGCGTATTATTATTTAAGCCTCTTTCAACATGTTTCACAATGATCGATTATATTTTCCAATTATTCAATTCCAATAATTGACTATCATAGTAGTATAGCCTGTGGTTATACACTATTGTAACAGGATTAATTGCCAGAGGATAGTATTAAGTGACCAGAGTGCGCCGGGCCGTATTGTTTGTTCATATATGATAAAGAATTAATATGCACGCTCGGCCAGCTTGTCCATAATACCCCTATTGTTATTCCATGGGTGATATTTATTCCAATCACAATTTTGCTTGTCATAAAACGTACATATTTGTAAATACATACATACATACATACATAACGTCACGCCTCTCTCTCATAAGGGTAGGCCGAGACCACGTCCTTTTACTTGCTACGATCCTAACATACGTCCACGCTTCTTCTACTTTCATAAGTACCTTCATATATGCTCTTCGGTTACGGGTACTTTTAACCTGGCGTTTCTCCAGAACGTTCTCGATCTAATCGAGATACGTTCGCCTAGGACGACCCTAACCAGCTTGCCTAGTCACACTCGCCTTGTAAATTTGATCCGCCAATCTTCTTTCATTCATCCTCTCTACATGTCCAAACCAATTAAGAATCCCTTTCTCTATCTTTGTCACTAGATTCTCTACAACACCACAACATTCCGTTATCACACTATTCCATACTTTATCTATTATTCTCATGCCAGCTACAATTCTTAGATTTCTCATCTCTACTGCATTAATCTCGCTTTCATGTTTCTTCCGCCAGACCCTGCACTCACTACCAGGTACATAAGTGTAGGGACTAGCACACCCCGATGCACAGCCAAACGTGCCTTTTAAGATACCTTCTGACTTCAAGCATTACAAATTACTACTTTTACGTACTACGATTCTTTTTATGGGTATTATCGGTCTAGTATACTATATAGTATTTGACAATACACATATAAGGAATCATTTTTTATACAATAAATGTAACAACATATTTGTGACAGTCTCGTATAATTTTACACCTATTTTTCAACTTTATCGACATATTATCTATTATCGAATTGAACTTTCTTTAGAATCGTTGGTGGTTTGAAACTCAATGAAACGGAAATGCTTCATGACAAAAAGACAAACACTAACATTAATGGAATTTAGTCTACTTATTAGATTTTATGCTTCTAATTTAACTGATTTATAATTTCGCAATAAAACGTTGATTTGTTTTAGCTAACTAGTAAAGTGTAGATACTACACGGGGTAACGACATCCGTTCAAAACCTAGCGATGGAGTTTCTTTTTATTATTCTTTTTTTTTGAGAAGAATATAGATATGAATTGTAGCTTAAATTTGAGTTAATTTGTTTGCTATATCACAAATTTAATCAAAATCCGTTCAGAATTTCATACACTACAAATTTATTGACTTTGCCCGATATCCCGGAGAATCCCTGACGTTTTATGTGACAAAAAATGTCCTAGATGTTGCTTTACAATATTAGTTATGACTGTGTCTAGTCGCGTCAAAATTGGTTCAGTACTTTCAGAGTGATACACGTATACAGTGAAAGACAGACAGACAGACCGACAAAAAGTCTAAATGCAATATTTTTGGCTACTATATCGATAACAAAGTCCAACCCGATTATAATTTTCAAAAAAAAATTAAATGTACAGATTTGGCCTAGTTACAGTTTTATTATATTATAAATAGATCGATAATTACTTATTTTAATTAATTATTAAACGTAAAATTTACACAGAATACTTTTTGACATTATAGTAAGGTTTCTGAGAGAGTCGAATGGGGCGTAACTAACAACGTGTACGCTGCACCAATGATATTGAATCTTGGGGCTAAAGGGACCCTGACACATATGTACTTAGGTAAGTAAAAATTAATAAAATTAATACCTCATGTCGGCGCCGTTTCTAGCCAGTCAGCGGCCGCCGATATGACGTGTGACCTCACTGACCAATCCCGAGAGCGATGTTATCAACGGCAAAAAAGGTTTCGGTTGAACGGTCAGACGCGCATCAAGAACAACGCATTTAGGAACTATCAACAGTTGTTTAATAATATTTTCTATTGTAACAAGCAAGTAAACTAACTATAAACTACAAAAGGTGTTTGTAATGAACATATTTGGCGACCGTGACAGGACCTTCAATCTTTGGATTACAAATATACAATCAAGCTGAAAGAAGTGTTTGAAACGGACATCTACAGATGAGCTAATTGAAGAAATTATAGAACGAAACCATTCCCGTTATACCTCTGTCTCGTGCTATACTTCACTCTTTATATCCTTTTCATATAAAACTTCAATAAATTAATTGTACTAAATAGTTTTTTACCACTATAAAGTGTTGTTTACGCTCAGTTAAATACCTAATAATTTAGGTGTTTCGTATTATTCAGTATTATTAGATAGCCGCATTGAACGTGATTTCAGTGTGTTCCTGTACGCTTCAGTAAGCCGTTCGACTACAGGGCCGCGTCCAGTCTTCGCTGACAAATATCGGTCTACGCTGCGTGCCATATTAAGAAACGAGGAGCGTAACGTAGTACCCCCTTTTATGTAATAAATGCATTTGATTTAAATATTTCATCGTGGGCTAGCTGATATCAACCTCAGAGATCTCATCATAATTTGTTGAATGTTTTAGTGTATTCTGGTTTACACATACCAATATATTAACCATTGTTCAGCAAATTTATTACAAATTAATTTACATAAAATTAATAATAATGACCTCCGAAATAAAACTTAAAGAACTTATTAATAAACGAAGTTCCATTAAAGGGCGTGTGACTAAATTCAAAATACACTTAGAAAGTTTAACAACTAGTGAAAGTGTCTCTGTGGTGGAGATTAGTGGACTTGCTATGAAGTTGTCTCGAATAGAAGCATTATTTATTGAGTTCGATGCGTTGCAGAACCAAATAGAGTCACTAAATGAGTCTAATCAAGATCATGAAATAAATGTTCGTGATTTAATTGAACAAGAGTTTGACAATTGCATCTGTATTGCCCAAGACTTTATTAAGGCACATAGCACGCCTGCCAAGCATGAAGAACATAATGTTTCTTGCTGCTCACATTCTGGTGGCTGTCACCATCAAGACCAATGCAATGAAGGGGTAGAATTTAAATTACCAATTATAAATATATCTAAATTTGATGGAACCTATTTTCGGTGGTTAGAGTTTAAGGAGACATACTGTTCTTTAATTCACAATAATGCAAAAATAAATAATATTCACAAGTTCCATTACTTAAATTCTTACTTAGAGGGCGAAGCTGCACGAGTCTTAAGAAATTTAGAAGTAACCGCTAAAAATTATGAAGAAGCTTGGTCACTTCTCTGCAACCGGTTTGATAATAAAAGGCAGCTAATTAATAATCATTTAAAGTCTTTATTTAACATAGAATCTTTTCGAGAGACTGATAAATACTTAAAATTCATGATTGATCATGTGACCAAAAATCTCCGCGCCCTCAGCACGCTAGGGTTGCCTACAGACAAATGGGATGCTCTAGTTATTCATATTCTTTCTTCAAAATTAGATAATAATACCATGTACAGGTGGGAAGAACATAAAAATAACTTATCAGAAATACAAACATTAGAAGAGTTCTTCTCGTTTCTAAAAAATCGTGCAAATGTGATTGAAACGGTCCATGGTAATAAAAGCGAGACGATAGTTCCTAATAAACAGATGCGTTACAACCCTCAGCCTAAAACGCAAACTAAGTCTTATGCGATGACGTCTAGAGAGGCTTCTTCTAAATACTATTGTTCTGTTTGTGCAGGCGACCATCGCATTTATGAGTGCGCCACATTTAAGGCACAAACTATAGAAGAAAGAAATTCTACTGTAGATAAACTAAACTTATGTCGTAATTGCTTAAGACAAGGCCACAAAGTCCATGATTGTAAATTACCAGGTTCTTGTCGTACCTGTAAGAAGAGACACAATACTTTGTTGCATTCACCTACTCAAGTCTCTTCTACTCCTACTACTTCTATAGCCATGTCTGCAATATCATCACCTGATATTTTATTATGTACTGCAAAGGTACGTCTATATAATCCTATTACTAATGAAACTATTTGTGTACGAGCTTTACTTGACAGCGGGAGTCAATCGTCCTTTATCACTGAACGTGTGAAGCAACGACTTAATTTGACTCCTCAGCCATCAAATGTCAACATTATCGCCATAGGTAATAAACCTTTAAAATCAAATCCAGAACGTTGTACTGTTCACCTACAATCACAAGATAAACAATTCCAAATTTTACTATTTTGTCTAGTTTTAAAAACAATTACTGACGATATACCTAAGGTTCCGTTTGACGCTACCTACCTAAATCTTGCTAACTGTGCATTAGCAGACCCCAATTTCAACGAATCATCCTCTATTGATATGCTTATTGGATCCGACCTGTTTTGGGATATTATAGGTACAGAACAGCGGTCCCTAGGATCCAATAACCCTAAACTTCACAGTTCTAAGCTCGGATGGCTTATTGCCGGGCCTATATCTAATTTTTCAATGCGAACTCAGCCTAGAAAATCTATTATGTGTCACTTCGCAATGAAACATGAAAATACAACTCTAAATGAGGAGTTAACAAAGTTTTGGGATCTAGAAAATGTCCCCCAAAGTCAACCTCGATCAGAGGAAGAAAACCTTTGTGAAAGGCACTACCTTTCCACTACTAACCGAGACAAGAGCGGTCGTTTTATAGTGGGAATTCCACTTAGAGACGAACCAGATTGTCTAGGCGAATCCTATTTCGTTGCTAAAAAACGATTTTTGTGTTTGGAAACTCGTTTTAGGAAAAATCCTGAGTTGAAGCAACTATACTGTGAATTTATTCATGAGTATAGAAATCTTGGACACCTTTCCGAGTTATCGAAACCTATTCCTTCAAACTCTTATTTTCTACCTCACCACCCTGTGCTTAAAGAGCAGAGTGAGTCGACCAAGCTCAGAGTTGTATTTAACGCATCTGAGCCCACTACCTCGGGTCTATCGGTGAATGATCTTCAATTGGTAGGTCCCACTATACAAGATTCATTGTTTAATATACTAATTCGATTTCGTCAGTATCGATATGTTTTTTCTGGTGACATTGAAAAAATGTATCGACAAATTATTGTCAGAGAGTCCGACCGTAAACTTCAGCTCATATTGTGGCGTGACAATGAAGACGAAATACTTCGTGTTCTAATGTTAAACACCGTAACTTACGGTTTTGCTAGTTCCAGTTTTTTAAGCACCCGCTGCATATGGCAGATTGGTGAGGAATGTGACGATCCTAAGATAAGATCTATAATTCAAAACGACTTTTACTGTGACGATTTATTAACTGGTGCAGATTCTGAACTAGAGTTACGTCATATACAACGTACAGTCGATTATGAGCTTACTAAAGGTTGTTTCTCTCTTCGAAAATACCGTTCAAATGTACCTAATTTTCTAAATTCTAGTATGATAAACCACGAATACTCTAATTTGATTATCAGTAATGCCTCTAGTACATTAGGTATTGGGTGGTGTCCTAGTTCTGATAACATTCACTTCCAATTTAAATATAACCCTGATACTTTTGCTACAAAGAGAACAATTTTGTCCTCAACTTTTAAAATTTTTGATCCCCTTGGTTTGCTATCTCTGTGCACTATTAAGGCTAAAATCTTAATACAAAGATTATGGGCCGATAAGTTGGATTGGGATGAATCAGTACCGTCCTCTATTAACGTTATCTGGCATAAGTACAGCTCTCAACTCAACACTCTGTCATCATTAAGTATTCCTAGACATGTTTTAATTAATAATGCTATTGATGTCGAACTTCATTGTTTTTGTGACGCTTCACAGCAAGCCTACGCGAGCTGCATTTACCTAAAGTCTGTTGATGGTAATGGAAATGTGCACGTTAATTTATTGTGTGCTAAAGCACGTGTAGCGCCTATCAAGCCTTGCACTATACCACGTCTGGAGCTTTGTGGGGCTCTCTTAGGTGCCCAGTTGAGTTCCGCTGTCATTAAAGCTCTAAGATTAGATATTAATCATCTCTTTTACTGGACTGACTCTAGTGTAGTTCTTAGCTGGCTAAAGTCATCTACCAAAGATAAACCCTTTGTGGCAAATAGGATAGCTGCCATAACTGAACTCACCGACCCGAACTTCTGGCGATATGTCCCCACATCTGAGAACCCGGCTGATCTCGCATCTCGAGGTGTGGATCCTGAAAACCTTGTTGGCTGTCAGTTATGGTGGCACGGTCCCTTATTTCTTAAAAGACCAAGGTCATTTTGGCCTATACTACCAACCATAAAGGTAAATCTAAATGCTTTAGTAGATAAGGAAGCCTCTCCAGTATGTAATTTTAATTTTAAAAAATACTCTAAACTATCTAATTTACAAAGAGTATATACCTGGATATTTCGTTTTATTCACAATTGTCAAAATAGTAAACTTAAAACAACCGGTACTCTGAAAGTTAGTGAACTTAAGAAAACTCTAACTGTTCTTACAAAGGTAGCCCAAAATGAATCATTTTCAAAGGAAATAAAACTTCTCATCTCTAAGAAACCTCTTAAAATTGATACTCATCTTTGCTCATTGAACCCGTTTATTGATGACGTCGGTTTACTACGTGTTGGTGGGCGCCTAGATGCCTCTTCGTATTCCACCGACAAGAAACATCCCATTCTGTTAAAATCTGATCACCATCTAACTAAATTAATTTTTGAGTCTGAACATATACGCCTTTTTCATTCAGGACCACAACAGTTACTTGCTTCAATCAGAGAGCGCTACTGGCCTATAGGAGGTCGCAAGCTCGCGAGAGATGTAGCTAGTAAATGTATTGTTTGTCGTAGATTCAAAGGTGCTACTATGACTAATATAATGGGTAGTCTGCCTAATGACCGTATTGAGCCTGACTTTCCCTTCATTACTGTAGGTACAGATTTTGCCGGACCTTTTTTAATCACCGATCGAAGGGGACGAGGATGCAAGATAACTAAGTGTTATCTCTGTATCTTCGTCTGTTTCAGATATAAGTGTTTACATCTAGAAGTTGTAAGTGAACTAACCAAAGATGCCTTTATTCTAACATTGAAAAGATTTATTTCTCGAAGAGGAATGCCAAAAACTATTTATTGTGACAATGGTCGTAATTTTGTAGCTGCCTCAAAGGAAATTGGTAGTTTTTTACAGACTAATAGTGATTCTATTTGTGACTTTGTTGCAAGTCGGGGTATCGAGTTTCGTTTTTCCCCTGTTTTACGCTCCTCATTTCAATGGTTTGGTAGAGGCCGGTGTCAAATCAGCAAAATTCCATTTGTATAGAATATTAGGTCAATCACACTTAACGTTTGAAGAACTAACTTCAGTATTTGCACAGATAGAGGCTATCCTAAATAGCCGTCCCCTATGTCCCCTAAGTCCTTCTCCTAATGATTTTCAAGCTCTAACACCTGCACACTTCTTAATTGGCAGAACAATGCTGTCGGTGCCGTCTACAAGCTACTTAGATTGTAACACAAACCGTCTCGACCGCTTTCAGCTCCTAGAAAAGATTCGACAGCACTTCTGGACGCGATGGACTTCCGAATACATTTGTGAACTGCAGCAAAGATCCAAATGGCGTGTGAAGTGCAGAGAGCTGAATCTTAATGACTTAGTCTTAATTAAGGAAACTAACACGTCACCTCTTTGCTGGAGGTTAGGAAGAGTATGCAAGCTATTTCTTGGAGCGGACAACATACCCAGAGTAGCCGAGTTAAGTACAGTTAACGGGATTGTACGCCGTGCGCTAAATCGCCTCGTACTCCTGCCGGTTTCAGAGGCCATCGATTGTTGAAAGCTGTGTGGAGCTTTCAACGGCCGGGAGGATGTCGGCGCCGTTTCTAGCCAGTCAGCGGCCGCCGATATGACGTGTGACCTCACTGACCAATCCCGAGAGCGATGTTATCAACGGCAAAAAAGGTTTCGGTTGAACGGTCAGACGCGCATCAAGAACAACGCATTTAGGAACTATCAACAGTTGTTTAATAATATTTTCTATTGTAACAAGCAAGTAAACTAACTATAAACTACAAAAGGTGTTTGTAATGAACACCTCAGTTTAACTTTATAGCCCGCTGTCTAAATTCTAAGGTTTCTAAGGCTTCAATCACTGCTATGTATAATTTAATATTTAAGTTGGTTAAAGAAATGGCTATAGAAAAAAAGTATATATATATTTGAATTGTTCACCTAATTAATTTTTAGCTATTATTATATTCATTAATTCAAGTAATTCGTTATTACTAATTTTATGTCTTTTTGCGTTTTTGTTCCTCATATTCGGGTGTAAAGGGATCTCGGAAAATTTGAATACAGAGTCCAGGTTGGATAACATACGCCATTGAGAGTTTAATTAATAAAACTAGATAAAGTAATGGTTTTTTTTTCGTTAAATCTTTACTTATAATAAAAGGCTAACACGACGAAATCTGTACATTCAAAATGTTAAATAAATAATACTATCCGGATCTTCAGAATCAAAAACAGAACACATTTCGACAGTTTTATAATTTTTTGTGTGTCTGTCTTTTTGGTTCTCTAACTGTATGGTTTAATGCATTCTGTCACATACATTCACATTTCGATAGTTTTAAACATCTTTGTCTGTCTGTCTGCTTATTAATTTGTTTGCCAATTATGTAACACTACTGAACCGAATTAGATCGCAGTTGATGTTGACATATGTATATTGCATCCAGGAGGAGAACATAAGCCGCAAAGTGTCTCAATTTCAAGCGGGTAATGCCGCAGGCACAGCTAGTATATAAATAAACGCAATGATGACAATAGAAAATTCTAACTGACACAAGTAGTTTCAGACATCCATTGGAGATTCCCTTAATTTTACTGTCGTTCTATTAATACTTGTTACATCGTAAAATGATCGTAAGTGACAGTAACTAGTAAAAAAAGTAATACTAAAATGCGAATGTTTTTATTAGTAAAAAAACCTACGAGTTCAAATGTTATATTTAGATGTATAGACTATTAGATGAATATAATGTCGGTATGATCCGCTTTAAACGAAGTCGTAAGTACCTATTATCCAATGGGAGCAGGAAAAATGATTGATTATTAAAATGAGATATAAAAATTTTGTTAATTTTTATTAGAAATAGACAAAGATATAAGATAAGACAAGACATATTACTTCTATGTCTATCAACCGACTTTTTTTTTTTGGTGAATATTTATTTTAGTAAGCTAATCACGTTAATCATTAATCACGTCAAAGCTTTGGAAAAAAATTAAGAGATATTACAAGAACTAGAAGGAAATATTACGTGTATTTTATTTCCATTGAACGTGCTATGTCTACACTGGATAGCAGCGCGTGATTGATTTGCCATTGCCAGACAGCAATTTTCAAAATTTTCCAAAATAAACTAGCTTATAATGTACCTATATTTAAAGAAATATTCTGTAAAATACAAACCTAGTTACTATAAAAGCTCACCACGTATCATTAAAAACATCACGTAATTGATAAGATATTTAGCTATCAATAAAAAAGTTCATAATAAAGTTATTTTCTTAAATAAATAGAAGGATAAAGATTGTGTGCCTAACGTGAATAATGGACAATCCCAACTTTTATGAGATGGATACTGATAATGGTGGACAATAAACAAGATGGACCGACGACCTGGTGAAAGTCGCAGGAATCCGCTGGATACGGGTGGCGTAAGACCGGACGTTGTGGTGATCTTTGGGGAGACCTATGTCTAGCAGTCTAGGTCGTCTTTCGGTCGAATGGATGGAAATATGACAACAATGATTATGGTCGAATTTCAACTAGTAGACACGTAATAGTTTTTTTGTAATAATTAGTTATTGGATGATAATGAGTCAAAAAATGTTGACAGTTTCTTGACACCAGGCAAACAAAAACACCATTTGCCGTGACGGCAAGTTTGGCTACCAAAGCGCGCCAATAGATATTAATCGCATGCAGGTTAAGATATAACTTTATAATCATAACTAGCAGAGAGCCCGCGGCTAATGAAGAAAAATGAGAGTCTTTTGTTTTCATTGGCGGATTTTTTTACACGGAAAAGGCTCAGTGCTTTGACCACAATCTCACCTGAGTTTAAGTGATGATCTGGTCCAGAATGATAAACATACTAAGCCTTCCTATGTTGTCCTATAGGTGGGAATCGAACCCGCGTCGATTGACGTAAAATCTGGCCGAATTACCCGCTGCGCCATCATCGTTTCATAAGAAGTACATAAGAAAAAATATTATGTAGAAAATATTTCATAAAATGATATAGGTAGTGATGTAGTATAAGATGAATTGCAAGTTATAGAAATGAAAAAATCATTGTCTATTAATTTTTTTACCTATAAAGTTCTCATTAAACGAGAGAAAATGATATACTCTGTGGGATTGCAAGTAATTGAATACCAACCTACTCCGATATTTACTATATTGCCTACGTAGAATAATATCTATTTTTCACAATTATTACTAACTACTAACACGTCATGTGCTTTTTTTTAACCGACGATTTTTTTACTTTTCGCAACAAAACTGTTTTCTCTGTATTAATTATAGAATTCATAGTTACAAACTGTTTTAGCGGAAGCACAGAGAGGGATGTCATTACCAGACATCATTATCGTTCACGTAATAATGCACTCTATAATTACCTTTGTTCATTAAAGCCCGTTTGACATACGAGTAGTGCTTGAATTGATTGTCCGGTAAATCGACGAAATAATTGAGATGAAATAACATTCAAACATATTCCTGTATAGGACTTGCAACATTTATAATTAATACTTTAACGACGCCGACATATTCTTTATTGCAAACACATCGTCTTATTAAAGAGAAATTAGAGTAAAGTGTGATATATTATATGTTTAATGAATGTGTTTATTTATATAACAATGATCAATTTGCATTTTTATTCTTGCCATTAATGTTGTAATTAGTAAATAATTATGATGTTGATTTTATTCTGAGGCGTTTTTTTTTTTTTTTTTTTTTTATGTATATTTTTGTATTAAGTGGAAACTTTATTGGGTGTATGATATTATATTAGAATATTTAGTAATTGGTAAAATAAACTGTATGTTTCCCTAAAATAAATTCTGAATTAAAATACATGAAATATACGAGTCATTGTAAACTGTGCTATTTTGTAAATAAACAGAAACATGAAACTTTCGTAGTTACCGGCGAAGTTGTTTTACAGAATATCGTTAACATTTACTTTGTAGTTACCAGCTTCAAATGTAGTTACGAACGTAGTATCATTAGCTAGAAGATACCTTGAAAGTTTTATCAATGCGCACAACAATATTTTTCAATATAATGATATTTATTTTCTGAACTTTAAAATGTAAAATATAATTGTGATTTATTATGTAACTTATCTTATTTAATGTTTTAGCCTATACCAAATACATGCTTTATTATAACTTTATAATTCATGTATTTCAAAAGAAATAACATTGAAAATCAAATTGAAAAATTACAATATACTTGAAACTTTTTTAAAAAGAACCTACGTAATAATAATGCGAATCACACAAAACTCTTGTAACATACTTTAGGTTAATAATTACAAGGATCAAAAAACAATTCACTTTTAGGGCTGCTTAGTTATTTCATCAACGATTTTTCCGTCAAAGGAAATGAAAAAAAAATCGGCTGTAAGGTTTTCATCAGGCACTTGATTTGACTGGATCAAAGACATTTGATTTGTTAGTTTTATGATTTATTTATTTATTTAATACTTTTGCACACATTTATGTACAAAGGCGGACTTAATGCCTTAGGCATTTTCTCCCAGTCAACCTTAGGGTGGTGAAGAAAGCAACAAAGGTAGGTGCAAAACTAAATAATAATAATATATACTTATACACAAATATAATATTATATACATACATAGATACCAATATATGAATATGATCTTCTTAGGAGTAACATAATTTATAAAAATAATTGTAGTTTTAAAAACACCAACAATGGAACCAGTCTGCGTGCTGCGAGGTAATAATCACATTAATTAATGCTCAATCAGGCGCGTGTTCAATAAACGTCGTTACATGCCTGAAACTTATTTTTTATTTACTCCTAATAGACGTTACTTTGCACCAAAGACTTTTTATCTATGATACATTATTTGAATAATTGAGTTGTGTTAATTTTTATTCAAGTTAATTCATTGAAGTATTATGAACAAATATACGAGTAACAAAAGTAGTAAGAATTAACGTTAAACGCTATAGTATGTAATTTATTTGTATTTAGATAAGTATAACAACAGCAAAAACAATTGACTTTTTATTTTGAATAGTAAATTTTGATTAAAAATGTTTGATTAGATATCATAGTTTAGATGTGTTTTAAAGCATACCATATTAAACACTTGGGAGTAAATGTATCCGAGCGAATTAATGGTGCAATATTTGTAACTGCTGTGGCCCAAATATGATGATTAATAGGTGAAGGTTCGCGTAGGCGAGGGGCTGATTGCGCACGGAACAGTAGGGGCGTGCGGCCTTACAATCAGCCTACATAACGCTTCAAAATGTTCAAGTGCCACTATTGTTAATACTATACATTTAAAATATTAACTTTCATATAATAACTTGCTCAAAATTATTTTGAATTAAAATTCACATGTATCCAATTCAATTAGATTTACATCGCGATATACTTTGCCGTGTTTAGCGTTTTACGACATTCACATGACGCTAAGCACAAATCAGCAGAGATTTTGTTTTCATATTTTTATTTTATTGTAGCTCGGCAAAATGACGGTATTGTGCCTGAGGGTGAGCACAGTGCACTCCTGAAACAGGGGTGACTGGCGAGAGATCGGTTATCCATCGTCAGTCGTCCATGTCATGCCGGCCTGCACAGATATCTCTTCACGTCTCTTGCGCGCATCAAGTGCAACGCCTCACGGAGCACATCTTATCACAATTTCATGGCAGCCCTGACTCGCCCTGGCGTACGCTCGCTGTCTTCTTCGACGTCGCTATGGCATTCGACAAGGTCTGTCATGCCGGCCTTGTATTCAAACGCGGACTTACCAGACCTAAATCCGAACCCGAAAGACGATCCACTCAAAGGAGTGGCGGCTAGTAAGGTTCATTTAGGTCTCTATGCCGATGACACGGTCATTTATTTTTCATACAGACGTAGAGACATTCTCAGATCCCGCATCCAAAAGGAAGTTAACATCTTAAGCCTTTGGTACAAGAAGTGTGGCGCATAGCGATTATCCCGGGAAAGAACACCGCGATTATGTTCTCCGTAGAGAAATCTGACCCTCCTCGTCCAGTCAGTTACCTAGGAGTAGAGATCCCATGGGCGATCGAGGTCAAGTACCTCGGTGTCACACTAGACGCCCACATGACTTTCAAACATCACGTTTAAAAAGTCAGAAACCGTGCCAACATGGTTATGGGACGTCTTTTCCCTCTGTATAACGCTCGTAGTAAGATGGCCGTCCGCCATACACTTACATTATATAAAACGGTAGTTAGGCCTATTCTCACCTATTGCGCCCCTGCCTTCGCTTACACAGATCTGGCCTCCTTCCTAGTGGTTCAGAACCGCTTCACCAGGAGAGCCGTAGGTGCCCGGTGGTACGAGAGCCGTTTCGGAGACCGCGTAACGTTCTCACCGATCCCGATGATGTTATCACGTGCGAAAATAGGATCTTTCCTTTTCAACCGATTCAGTATGCGTGCCAGCACCCACGCCCGCGTATCCGCCATTCCCGCCGCCGGGGACAGGCGGCTTATTTTGCTCCCGCACACTCTCCGGGTCCCCCTCAGGCGGCAACCCAAGACGCGTCTCGTTCCCCAGCTGGGGAGGCTCTTGATGTCGCCGCCAGCGCGATACAGTGACACTGCCCATGCATTGATCATTACATGCACAACACTGCAAACACACTCCTGCACACTACACGCAGGTACATAGGTCCTGTAAGCAACCTTTTTTTTTACGTTAATAAAAAATGTAGGGAATAGCTAGGTTCAAACTCGCGAGAGAGTTTTACACTCAGGTGACGGCCAAACTGAGGTTCGTACCATTTTGGTAGCCCTTGTGCTAGTCACCTTTTGCGGCTGAGTGCCTTCAGCACTCGCTGAAGTCACGGTGAAGCTGTAAAGGCCGTTCTGGTCAACAGCGTTAGCTAGGTTCGAAAAAAAAATCTCTTCACGCTACGCTGGTAGGACATGATGCTATAAGAAGGGGGGAATACATCGGCCGGAAGACTGTTTCAGAGCTTTACAGTACGGTAAATATAAGACAAATCGAAATGTTTGCTTTGTGCCTGTATGGAAGTTACTGTAAAGCTTGTGCCATACAAAAAATAATATTTTTAATAAATACATAAATATGCTAAATTATGACTTTAAAGCGATGACGATGACTTTGTGGTAGTGTCATTGGTCAACGTGGCAAACGACGTGAGTTCGAGTATTACGATGGACTTGAACTTTTGGTGAAGGAAACCTTCGTTTAAAGATATTCGCCCGGTTAACTAAGTACCTAACTAGTTGTATTCTGGGAACATAATTTGAAAGCTAGTTCTTCTAGATTTTGGGGGTAACTATCTTGAATTACTTCAAAGTACACTATTGTTGTCCAGTTATAAACAAAAGTTATCGTATGAATTAATTACTATGAAAACTTATTGTATAATAAATAATATATTTTATTGATGAAGTTCAAAAATAGACGAAAAAATGTACACCGATTTAGACCTTTTGTTAAATACCTCTAAAATTTATAGTCATAGTAACATTAAGAATCATGAACTAAATGTTATATATATGATAAAACCACTAAGTAAAATATAACGTATACAAAATATTTCGTTAACATCATCACGAAAAGTATAACAACTCTATTTTTAGAAAAGAATGGTACAGTTCTGTTCAAAAGTTTTTTGAAGCACGGTTTTCGATATTCTATATTAAGATATTCCACTTACTAACCGTCAATTTTAACAAAGAAGTATTCCTTTTGATTATACAAGTAAGGATGGAATTTTTAAAGAATATTCACTCTAAGACACTGGCAGAGATAATGAATGGCACTTGAATATCGTCGATATTACATTTTGTTATTTCAGTATAGTAACTTCATAAGCCACTTTAAGAACGTGCGAGATTTAAATATAGATGGAGTATAGCAATTAAATGGGGATAATCTCTGTTAGTTTCAGAGTTTTAAATATTTATTTTTACTATAATACGTAGTAGTATTATGTGATATAGGTGTAATATAGCTAGTTGAAAGTATGGATCAATTGTACGAAGAATGTAAGATTAATTATAAATGTGCCAACTCTATTAAGAGTAGAATAAGGCCATGATAACGATGAGATTTTTTAGGAATTCGAAAATATTTTAATGGTAAATTATATATACCGTACTATTTATTATAAGGAAATTGATTTCACAATTTTTTAACTGATTTTTTTTTTGTTTATAAATAAAAACTTAGCCTTTTATATATATAAATAAGAAATTATAAATAAAAATAGTGCTTCCCTTAGAGTAGTTATTACTCACGTTTTACATTAATTGTTAATTAATTAGTAGACGATATAATAGGAACTTCGAGGAGAAGAAGGAAATTCAAAATATGGATGTTAGGAGCTATATATAAGGACAACTGAAAATATTTGGAGGAGGGTTTTACCCTCAACTTAGAGGAGGTCCCGGTATATTTATTATTTCAAAAAATAATATTTTTATTGTTATTTTATGATTGTTTAATGTGTCGAGTACCCATAAAAATGAAACAATAGAAAGAAAATAGGAAAACAATGGAAAGCTGGCGTTAACGCCGGGAAGGTGCTCAAGGGGTTAATTGTCTCTTTTCTGATTTTTTTTTTTTTGTATTTCTATTTTCCTATTTGAAATAGTGTGAAATGTGAAGGTTTTTTTTATTTTATTCAATTAGTGAATTCGAAATTTGTTTACATTTAAAATAAATAATCGCGTTTACCTCTGGTATGTAGGATCAAATATGAAACCTCTTAAAAAATCTTTAATAGTAAGGGCCGACGTCGAAAATAAGAGTATCCTATACAAGCATTACTTTGTGCTACATTAAAATTCAGGATCTAAACCTGGTCAATTTTAGCTCACAATTTGACTTGCAAAAATATTGATCCATTTACATTTTTACTAAAGGAAATAAGTTTTGTATGAAATCCAATATAGCTCTACCTAATAACAATAATACATGCTGACATAAAGTAAATATGACAGTACCTTCGAATATAGAAAAGGAACTAATTAGTCACTTTGTCAGTATTATAATATCCTAATGCATAAAAATAATTTTTAAGGATTCAATTTTGAAATTCATTCTGGATCCTTAGTGAATAACGCAATCCATACTAATAAATACAATTGAAGTGTCTGGTTGTAATGTCAAAATTACGATATCTATACCAAAAATACACTTTTCAAAATTTTTGTCTGTATGTCGGTCTGTTTGTTCCGGATAATCTGCGGAACGGCTGAACGGATTTTGGCGGGATTTTTTTGATAGATGGCTGAAGTTACTGCGGGTAAGTTAGGGTACTTTTAATTTTCGAAAATAATTAGAGTTCCGCATAAATAAATTAAAACTCGTAATAATGTAATATAATCCGATTCTATGCAGATTTACGGGCAAGTGCTTGAATTTATGAGAAATGTTCTTACTTTATCTTAGTAGTAAAGAAAAGTTAGGATTCCGTTTAAAAAAAATGAAATGCAGTGAAGAATATATTAAAAGCGGGCGAAGCCGCGGCACACATCTAGTATGTAAATAAATTTTCGGAGTTTCATGTTAAAAAAATGACACATATTTTTATGTGTGATGTATTGGTAATTTCAAACCTCGTTTAAATATTTGAAAGGAGATGTAATAAAAGGATAAATATTTTCCAAATTATAAATTATGCAATTTAATTGCTTCATTACAGTTACAAAATTTCAAATTCAGAATACGATAATGACTGCCTAAACTGAAGAGTTATTAATTGCAATCTAACCTAATAAATTATATTCTAAGCTGATGGTATGTTTATATGAATTTATATCATTCAATAATACTTAAACTGTATAGTATATAATAATAAAATTTGTCATATAAGCGGTAAGCTAGAATAAGACATTTATAAATTATTTTATTGTAATCATTTCCGTTCAGTCAGCCGATAACAGCTAGTATGATATTGTTGTGACATTAAGAAATAGACTAAAAATGATACTATAGATTTATGACACTTACGCTAAATTTATTATTCCACATGACATTTCGTATACTGATAACAAAGTTCTCGCAAGAGCATACAAAGTCATGCACTCATTCGCTTCAGCTATTTTCGCTTTATTGTTGAGCGGAAATAGACTTCGAATGAAACAATGATTCAACGTCAACAGAATTGCCTATCGGGAATATTTTTCATCCATTGTTGAAATGAAGTTCTTAATTCCAACGTTAATCCGTTAAGACTATTATTATTGATTTGTTTTATGATAGAAGAAGTCTTGCCCAGACAGTGGCTGTCCGAGAAGGAGGATCGTAGGGGTTAAAATCCTCTCCGTAATAACGTACACGTCGAATTGACAAATCTCTTGAAAATATACAATTTTACGAATGCTTTAAATGAATTACTAACTTCCTGCTTAAAACACATAAAACAATCATTAAGAAATAGATAGGTATTAAGAAATAACTTCTAAACATTAGTGAAATCCAACCCTCACAAAAAAATATATGGCTGCGATCGCGCCTTTTTCTAGACATGACTATGTTGATTAATTGACGCAATGAGAGTTTTTCACCAAGTGTATTGTAGTCACAACTCAGTCGGGTACGAAATCTCTACACTCTACTAAACAATAATATTATTAACCACGATCGCTTTATGAACATTCAGGCAAGACCCAGGCCATACAGAGACTCTAATAAGTAACTACTTATACTGATTCATATATCACTTTTAAATTACGATGAGAGCTTTGAAGTTGAACATTTAGTTCGCTTCCGGATTAGATAACCCTGATTAGGTAGTGAGGACAATCGCGTTATTATCAGCAATCTTTAAATTTAGCCTTTCCACGTTTACCTTCATCAGCGATTAACTTGCCAAGTTCTTCACGGTAATGTAACGTTACAAGTTGTTTTTTTTTAACGAATCAGCAATACACATTAGATAGCTCTCGTTACAAAAATAGAATGTAAATATGTAAACACAACGGATCAAGATATTTTTCAACTATGTTTCTCTGCTGAATTTCTACTTTATTTTTATTTTACTCCTCTGTTTATTTGCTGGTTATTTTCTTTTTTGTTGAATTAGAATCAGTTTTAGTTGAGTCTTCAAAGTTTAAATAATTATTATAGTTGAATTATGACAATAAGATGAACGTTAGATAATATAATATAATGTAATTACGACAGAGGTTAAAATTAAAATTACTTTTTCTCTGATAATATTAGGAAGAAAACATTTTATTTTAATAATATGACGGTAGTACATCTGATAGTGCTTTAGTCCACGGCCGTGGACAACATCAATATAAGGAGTGTTGCTATTACATTAATCGCGTTGTAGAGTGTTTCAATTTGCACTCCATGTCATAGCCTTCGGGGAAAACTTTGCACGGCAATATATCGCTCTGATGTAGTATGTTTACATGTAATGAATATGTATCCAAGGGTCCAAGAGTGCCTTTAATGCACACACGCTATGCGGGTTTTAACAGTATTAATTTTATATTACTTTTATATAAGTACTGTATTTAATATGTAACTACACGTGATAAGACCACAGTTACTGAACTTACATGAACTTTTTTCAATAAACGAGCTATCCAACGCGGCAATAATTTTTCATATCGTACCAGTAATCCCTGAGATTAACGACTTCATACATACGCACTCTGCGACTTCATAATATTCATATAGGCTAGCTGGGACTCGCAAATCACGTAAATAATATTAATATGATTATTAATTTGAAAACTACATTCAAATTGGTTTAGCAATTTTGTGTAATGCAATTTCAAACAAATATAATTTCTGGTTTTGATTCCTATAGAAAACATGAAATCATTATTAGACTAGCTGTGTGCCTGCAGCTCCACCCTCCGTTTCAGATATTCTTCATTGCGTTATAATCATTAGAAAGTAATGTTTTTATGGGAATGTGTTCTTTGAATCGTATTTGGTTCACAATTTTAAGAGTTTTATTTTTTTTTTACACGGAACCCTATTATTTACCTATTTTTTTTAGTACTAAGAGAAAGCAAAGATATTTCTTACAAATTCCAATACCTGCCTGTAAAACTGTGCATCGGATCGGATTTATTCACAATTTCATAGGATTTAATCTTTTACGTAGGACCCTAATTATATTGGAAAAATTAATTAGCCTAAGTTACGCGGAGTAACTTCAGTTATCTGCCAAAAAAATCGGTTCAGCCGTTCCGGAGATTACCCAGAACAAAGAGACAGAAAGGCAAAAAAAGTTTTAATTATATTTTATTATAGCTACCGCATATACATTGATATGTATTTAGTAAAAAATTATTATTTTAATATTACAAACAGACACTTCAAATTTATTTATTACTATAGACGTTTATGCCATCCTTTTATTCATATTAAGTAGAAAAAAAAACGTGGTTAGGAGGACGTGTCAATGTTGATGTTTCACATCAAACAGTTAATTGAAATAATGATTCGCTAAAAAATCTTTTATTCGTTAGGAAGTAAAAATAATAACTTAATGTATTGAAAAGGAATTATTGATTGTTTGGCGATATTAACCCTTGAAGCGAAAACATTTTTAAGACTATTGATACTCGGCATAGTTAAATTTTGTTTAGAGAAGAAATGGAGAAATTTATAACATAAGCTCACGCCTGTTATCCTCGAAAGGTTAGGCAGTAGTGAAATAGCGAATTACACACCGCCCACATTTCGCAGAGCTTAGTTCGATCCCAAATGTGACAGGGGGCTAGCCTGTCGCCATATCGGGTACAAATTCCAGACTTCGGGATGATACTGAGTAGAAAAACCCAATATCACTTGACCCGAGCTGGGGATCGAACCCGAGACCTCAGCACGACAGTTGTACCTTGATACAACTGCGCCACCGAGGCACAATCCACATCAAATATCAAATATTAGAATACCTTGTTTCGATCATACTATTAATAGGTAAATGTAATATCTCTTATCTTAACAATTTGTATTTTATTTAAAAACAGATCAACAAATTATGAATCTCTACGTGAGGTTTATATGAATCATAAGGTTATAAAAATATATATTTTTTAATATTATTAAACGAATTAAATTTTCAGACTCTGCTAAATCCAACGCTCTCGTTGCTCATGTTTATGTTTTCTTTTATATTTAATGGAAGTAACGTTGCAATTATATTTAGAAACTTACATCTTGTGCCGCCATACATCTCATTAGGGTTCTGCCATCTTTCAGCCCAGGTGATACAGGCGAACGCTTCCTCATGAATTTCAAAAATGTTGAAACCTCTTAGAGGCGGTACTCCATTCCTAGTGAATTCTGCCAGCATATTCGCCAGTTCATAGTTAGCCTAAAATTATAAAACAATGTTAATTATTTTTATATCTTTAAAAATCGAATACGACTGGTTACTATAACTTGATCGTGGATTTACGTCACATGCTAATTGTAATAAATTGTGTAACGCTTTATTAATGAATGGTTAAAATACTCTGACATGAATACAAATAGACACATTCAATGTTAGTAAACACCTCATGATGTATTTAACATTCTACACGCATGTTAAAACAGTTTTCGATTTGATAATTTTATAACAATTAAAGATTTGAAAATACGATGATAATAAGCAATTTAATCTGTTGAACGACCAGGTAAATGAGAAGTATTCTCCACTACACTGCTATTTACAGTGCGGATGAAGGAATTTAAATAGTACTACGCAAAATGCCCATGCTCACTTACCTATTAGCATCAGAGGCATCAAGATCAATCTGAGGACGCTTCGTGGAAATGAAAACTTTATCTTAACATAAGCATTATCGTCTCTTTGTATTGACAAAGAGGCTTACATCTTTACATTACTTGTTTTTGGATTAATAAT
Organism: Samia ricini; assembly: GCA_014132275.2. Classification (NCBI taxonomy): domain Eukaryota; kingdom Metazoa; phylum Arthropoda; class Insecta; order Lepidoptera; family Saturniidae; genus Samia; species Samia ricini. The sequence goes on from AP028157.1 coordinate 14,815,688, forward strand.
TGAATATTCAATTTTAATTTTTATATTTATGTAATTATTTGCTTATTTCTTGGTATCTTTACTATTATTAATTACTGTTTAACTTTAAATAACTTCTTGTTTCATTTCGTTTATATTTATTGTTAATTTTTGAAACAAAAATAGTGATATCACCTCAATTAATAACAATGGATAATAAACGCGTTCATAAATCAAATTTCCGAATAGTAAATAAAACTTGTAATTTAAAAAACTGATACTATATCGGTAAATGTGTATCTAAAAAAACCTGAAATGTTGTGAGTACACAGTAAAGAATACGAACATACAGTTGTTAATGTGTAAAATATAATAGCTCATTCGTAGAGTTATTTAATTTCATCTGACGACCGAATTATGAATCACCAAATCTACAACAATCATTGTAATTATACGAATAGTTTGTTAAATCATTTTGGGATTCGTAGAACACATTGAAATTGGAATAATGATAAGCTTTTTATTGTTTCTCATTTGCGTGCGTTTACAATTAGTTATAAGAAACATTATAAATTTATAGTAGGTATATTTAAAAAGAATATTAATAACATTAATTTGTTGTTATATGTTTATGTTTATTATAATAGTATTTATATTTTTATGAATTAAGTATATTTTGTTAATTTTATTTCAATATATTTTTTAATTTAATGTTTGTAATTATTAATTTCTAACATAAAATAACATTTAAATGTAAATGTTAAACTTTAATGAGAACCCCCCTCTGTAGGGTAAAGGCCTCCTCCATTTGCATTCAATATTTTCTGTCTTTCGCTTATGTGAACCAATTGTCTAAAGCAATATCTCCTATGTCATCGACCCATTTTCGCGGTGGTCTTCCTCTTTTTCTTTTTCCTACTGTTTCTTTCTATTTTACGGCACAACTTGTCCACCGGCCATCTTCAACTCTTGCTAGGTGTCCTGCTCATTTCCACTTTAGTTCCATAGAGTGGACTAGAAAATCAATTTGTTTTGTTTTCTCTCTTAACTTGGTGTGGCGTACTTTACGTATTTTTCATAATCCGACGATGGATCTTTCGATAGCTGTTTGACAGATTCGATTTTTTTGTTTTCCCTGCTTTGTGTGTGTCCAGGTTTGTAGGCCATATGTTAGGAAAATTATATAATGTTCATTGTAATTATTGTTTTATAAAAAGTTTTTATCAATTAGCCAAGGTAATTGTACATTTTCGAGATGTGTTAAAAAAAATATTTTGTTTACATTTAATTATCCTTTGTCCACCCACGACTGCACCCTCGTATCATGTGTCGCAACTAACTTGTTGTAAATTATCAAATTGAAATATTTATTGTAACAAAACTTCATACATAGCACATGGCATGTTTATTTTATACCTATAGACTGTTGTTTGATTTTAATATTATGCGTGGTTATTGCAGCTGTCTCGCATTGTTTAATATGTATAGATTTTTTCAGTGACTGAATCTAATCAAAAACAAATAATGTATTTTTTGTAGAATGACATCAGTCTGAATATTTACGACCTGAATTTTAATATGAATGATATGAAATCCATTTGCTTTGATGATATTATTGTTTACCGGGATAAATAAAGAAGTTCAATCATTTTTTTTAGAAAAATATATATGTATCATTCATACTGCTTCCGATGTTTAATTAAGTTATTTATTTGATTTTATAACTGCGGATATATTTTGATTAAAAACACACGGTTAACAGAAAAGGAGTTGATGTATAAACGAGTAGAAAACTGTTATTAAAGTAAAGAAATTATTTTCTTTTCAACTTATTGTTCCTGTAAAAACATTTTTTTAAACATCCATAACGTGTTTAGCATCACTTACCTTTGAGTATAAGCTTATATAATATCATATTATATCTGTGTCTATTTTAAACATTATGTACAACATTTATGTCACAAGCAATATTATAATCATGCATCCTATTAGCGGATTATATTCACAGCGGTATAATTAAAATTAGTTCAATGGATTAATGCCCATATTTAGTAGATATTTTCTCGAAAATAGGTTCTAATTTCTATTAATTATCTACGTACATCTATTGAATTACAAATTAGTTACATTAAAATTAAATTAAAGCGAATAATATCTTTAGGTATTTGATGAAATTTTATTTACACTCACATTTGAAGTTATTTCATTTAAGGCGTCTATCTCAAAAGTTTTTTCTTAATTGTTAATATAATTATGAACTTAATAATATCGACTTATACATTCAATATTGCTTAGGTACATTATTAATAAGTTAATGTTACGACACTTATCTATCATTCTAAAAGTTTACATCGCCATATTATATTGAGTTCTGTTGATGAATGGTTTTTGTTATAATTATATTTTTTAATTTGGAAGTTAACTCTTCATTGCTATTGTGATAAAAAAAAGTGAAAAAGCAGCCGCAGTTTAACGGGTTTTATCAAACTATTCACACATAGAAAATGGTTATAAGGTATGTTTGTAAGTTGCAACTGTTTAAACAAAGAAATAAAAATTAATGTCTATAGATTTATTATTATTTATTACTATTAAGCGGCACAGTTTTTCGACCTTATTTTATTCATTTTGAGAATATGTTTTTTTAAAGATCTTATTGTTTTTTGCCTTGTTTAGACTATATTTTTTTTAATCTTCCCACGCCCCTTCTCAGTGCCCTCAAATTTTCTCTGGGTCTTCTACGCCACAGGAGGCGTTATTCGCCCAAAGCAAAACATTGACTCCCGACCCAGTTGATGATTAGGTAACACTTCTAAGGTCCCTACTACTGTACTGTACTTCTAAGGTCTACTTACTGATACAGAATACTATCTAATGAAAAGTATATTGAAATTCATTATCAAAAAAATATCCTATGCTATAATTAAAATAAGTTAAAGGAAATGTGAGATAAAGAGAGCTACGGGTAGGTGCTACGGCGTAGGTTTGAAACGATTCTCTACGACGTAGCCCGACCTCGGTTTGTCCAAAATAATGAGCGGACTACGTTAGTTTACATTATAACTGCTACATAATATTAAGTCCATTCGAATTTTATCAACCCTGTATTGTTAAACTAGATCCCTTTCTCTTTGAAAATTTCTTATTTTTCCAGTTCGCCATCTCAATATCAAGTAATGAAAGTTAAACAACACAATATTTCCAATGGCATACAAACAACAGTATTGGTTTCAATGCACCAGGAGTAATTCAATCTCTTGTAAGAAATATTTTCAAAGTTTCTAACCGATATTATATTTCTTAAAACATTTACTCTAGAAATCTATATTGAAATTGAAAACATATTTTTACATGTATATATAAATATATATATATTTTTTTATTATAAAACATTTACTATACCTATTACATATGTACATTTGTACATAAATTACGAAACACTGTAGCATTAATATACTGTATTTTACACGGTTCAGTGGTTTAACCACAATCTCACATGATGTTAAGTGGCGAAGAGATCCAGTATGGTAAACACACTAAGCCTAGAGGTTCTGGTATTCAAGTGATGCTGCCACGCCTACTGATATTTGGCAACAGGTTTACAAACTTGAGGGTGGTAGCCACCTAGGCGCATTATTAGAAAATGCCCTATCACCATGCTATGGTCTCCTTACGATGTTTTCCTTCACCGAAAGCTCAGGTTGATTTTAGAGTCGGGTAGGTGGGATCGAACTCACGTCCATTGACGCGGAATCCGGCCGCTCTATCCATTGCGCCATCATCGCTTTGAACTTTTTACGCATCACACTAATCATAATATAGTGCATTGTTAAACAAAAACAATGATTAAAATGTATTTCTTTTGAATACTATGTTATGCTTAAAATGTCTACATATATAGTTACATATTCTAACTAACTATTGATATTTTTTGAATTAGTTTATTATTACTGTATATTATGTTATATGATTGAATTTTACGTGCATATTATTTACGTCAATCAAGCTTACTAAAAGCGAACACTGTTAGTTTCTTTCTTACGTTAGTCACGGGTCGAGAGAATGTTGACCTTATTACAGAGTGCCCTTTCTGATTGGCATTTACTTGGTCTATAACCTTACTTTATATAATATTATCAATATCTATATATTTAATTAAGAATCAGTGAAAATCGCACATTATACTTAATACATATATAGATATTTATATAATTATTTGTATGTTGATGTGACTGTGTGTTTCTTTATAATAATAAAAAAATAGATATGACAAAAATTAGAACGCTAATAGTGAAGTTGAAACTCAACAAAAAATGAACCTAAATCTAAACCATTGAATGATTAAGAGTGTAATATTTCTAACATTTCTAATCAATGAAAATAAAATAATTACAAAAATCGAAGCCCTCCAAATCGCCGCCGCAAGGAATCGTATCCAGGAGGCTGGCAACATTCAATTACATTTAAATTGGAAACTATTAATTTATACCCAATGTTTTAACCTATTTTTGATTCTATGACTACAAATCTGTTCATTTTTTATCGAATCTTAATAAATTTACGACGTTCAGAAGTAGGATCTCTTTTTTGTAGTTACACTATTTAATTAAACTTAAGAGAATTATATGAACTTGATATGATTCAAATAGATGAACAATATGTAGTTTTTTATATAAGATCCACACAATTACATAAACAATGAATTGTAAAAGTATATAAAACTCATGTTCGGTTCACGGGCTTCACCGTAAAATCATTATTCAAAAAAGGTCAAGATTAGAGGGTATCTTTATTTATTACCTCTACATATGACTATTAATTTAACTATACTGTGTACCTGCTTAAAGATTATATATGAACGCGTAGATATATATTAATTAGAAATATATACAATTTAAATAGATAAGAACTGTGATTAAAAATCTTAAAAGGTGAAATTAAGTGAATAATAAAAATACAATATAAAAAAATACAAATTTGGACATAAAATAATTACGATCAAATACGTCACTGAACGAACATACAATAAACATGAGTTGTATGATAATATTAGAACTACTTATTTTTATCGACTTTTATGATTTCTTTTTATTTCATTTTCAATATTACCATAAATTGTCAGATACCGCTTTTTATTTCAGAACAAACGTAAGAACTTTTCAATAGAGTACTCTCGAAAGTGCGTCCATGGGGAACGCTTTCACAACCGCGCTCCAAATGATGAAAATTCGAATTAAGTACATTTTGCCCAATACAATTTCACAATCACATAAAATATCCATTACCAATTATAACTTGGTGTGTGTAGGACGTTATTACTTGCTTTTATTGATTCAACCGAATAACGTCCACTACTGGGCATAGATCTCCCCCAAAAAGAGAGGAATTATCATAATCGTTACGCTTGGCAGGCTGGTTGTCTATCGCAGTAGGTGTTTGTGACAGTCAGAGGATGGTTTATTCTTTAGTCGCCTTTTATGACACCCACAGAAACATATGGGGTGCTGCTATTCTTAGCCGTTCTTATAAGTTTCAAAAGTGTGTAACAGATGGCAGTGTACGCAAGTTTATTCAGACAATACGTTACAATAATATATTTTATTATCTAGGTCGGGTAAGTATCCAATAGATAGCGACGTGTTTTAATTTCAAATAGTTCGTTCGACAAAGCCATGCTTTTTAAATTTGTCGTGTTTCGTTATTATTCTAATCGGACTCTGTATGGTTTAGTATGTTATTTAAAAAAATTAGTGTAGATATATACTCTCCAGCATAATTTAAGTTTTTTTTACTTTTAAAGGCCTCTGCAAGACCCGCTGGTTTCTTTAAATGTACCATAAATGCCCCCATGATCTTATATTATATTTCTTTTATTAATAAAAGTTTCCCTTTAATTCACTCCTGTTGCGCACGTTTTAAAACCAAAAATGTACGATTTCACTCACAATATATTATGTATTAAAATGTAGTCTATAGTTTTACTTCAATATAGTGTGGTAAGAATAAGCTAATAAGTTGTATAGCAACAGACCGTAAGACATGAATATTGCCAGAGAAATTTAACAGTATGTGAGCACCGGTGACTGTTTATGGCATTACGCCAACCACCTACTAAACGTACCTGTACTTAGATATCATTATTACGATGTTCAGTCAACTGGAAATAACACTTATAAAACGACTGAATTTATTTTTAAATTATGGTCATGCACTTAATTTATTGTAAATTGTACCACATACATTAGATCCGTTTCCTCTGAAAAGGAACTAATTAACTTAAACTAATAACATTGATTTTGCATGCAATTACTAATTACTAATTCATGCAAAAAAGTATTTTTTTCTATCATCTGAAGGCATACATATTACATTTATAAATAAAGTGTTACTAACATCTAAATGTTGTGTGACTAAATACTCCAGTGCAGTAATATTTTTCTAGCCCACATTTAAACTACAAAGTCACACATAGGAATATCAACTTACAGGAGGCTTATTGTGGACATAAAACGGTAATGACACTGCCATGGTGGCAGTTTAGCTGTCTCCACTGACAAAAAACTCGACAAATGTTAAACGAATATATTTCAAATCACCCTTTCAGCTCAGACCTGTGTAAAAATATAAAACTAGTTTTATAAAATTTAAAACAATTGAAAGAAATCGTAAAATAAAGTTTTATTACTAAAAAAAAATGTCTAGTTGAATGCAACTTAAAATATATATAGTAAATTTATGTAATTTTTTTTTAATATTATTTACTAGCACTTTATCGAATAAAATTTTCAATCAACAGTCGTTACACATAAATGTATAATAGATCAATATTGTTTTAGTTTTCCTCTAAGAAAGAAACGCGGTAATGATATTAAAGTTATAGAGACGAGGGTGGGAATCCGTCTTAGCGGTATCGCAAAGCCCAGTGAAATTTATGATCGGGCGAGGTTAATTGCTTGTCGTATCGTCTGAACGAATTGGAAGAATTATGTTTATTTTAATGCAGTTAATAAATCAATATTTTGTAATTGTAAGTTCTCGATTTGAAGCGATCGATTTTTTTTTCAGCAAATAAAATATTTATTTTAACTGGTAGCAAAACTTAGGAATGTAATTATACAGATAAATGGATAGTATTGTAAAGATCACGTCATAAGTGTAATTCTTATTTAGGCAAATATACCTTTGTTTTATAATGTCTTGCAAAAACAGGAGACTGATAACTAAAACCGTAATAGACGCGCGCGGACCGGATAGCGTACATGGTATGACTGATAACTAAAGTTGATGACAGAGATGACGATTCTTTTCGAAAAAGATCGATTTGAATTGAAGCTTTATGACTTGTTGTATGAATTTGGTTCATTATTTTTTTCTAAATCAGACCATAGTCATCAATTATTGAAAATTTTAGGTAAAAATGTTTTCGAAATAATTTTATTGACAACATTAAAGTTTGTCTATAGCAATCAAACAACAAAAGACAAATAGTTTACAGACTGAATAGAAAACAAAACTGATGAGAGAAAACAAAAAGAACAGTATAATAATCATTCTCTTATCATTTTAAAATAATTATACTTGTTTTTACAAGCATAACAAAGTTAAAGATATAAAGTGAAGAGATTTTATAATTGGCAGTACACTCAAAATACTTTTGATGTAGTAAGCGGCCTTTAGTTTTAAACTAAATTTCTGCCATCTTAATATTATACAAAAAAGACATTTTTAATCTCACAAAGAGGCGAAAGAAGCTGACAACAAAGCCATCACTTGAGTTTTTAATTAATTCAGTGAAAATCTTTCATACATTCACTCGTGTTCGGGTACATTCTTAATTGTAATTAATGCTCTGGTTTTAAAATTATTTAGATTTTAAAATCGATTCACTGGATTGATTCAGTGTTAAATATCGATTATAAAAAAAATAATGTACTGGTCTCAAAGATCGACTATCCGGTAAAAAGTCATTTCTTAGTTACCAGTCACTTTGTGGCTACAGTCAGGACGTGATGCCGTGGGTATTATCGAATCGCACAAAAATTTCTACAAAATTTTATAAACACAATTTCTCCTTTTTTCACGCTTCGATAATTTTGGAAGTATGACGCCTAAACCTGAATGTTCTTACAAGGCAACTGATAAGTTCGGTCGTCTACCGTACCATGTACCCTATCCAGTCTGCGTGTCTGTAAGAGCTTTAAAGAATCTCGAATGCTCGCATCTGTAGTTTTATACGCAACACACTTTTACACGAATAAATAACATTTTCCCGATCGAATCGATCGACCGCCTTTGTCTGGTTTCCACAGGCATACCTCTTTCGATATTAAAATATTTGTTAGAGTTTATTTTAAAATTAAATTCCAATTTACTTTTCTTGTCTTTTCTTAACTTATTTGCAAATACCGTAGCTGAACGAGTAAGAAACATTGGGCTATTTTCATAAAAATGTGAATTAAAGTTTTTTTTTTTTATAAGATGCCTCTATTTGTATATTATTTTACAGTTTGTATATTACTTTGTTACTTTACTAACGTAAGTCTATTGCAAAGATAAAATATAACTTATTGTTTGTTTTTTTTAATGGGATCATTTTCGATCATGTATTTGTTTAATTTTTAATCATTCATTACATTTCATTATTGAATCTAATAATAATGTTGATATTTTACGTGATGTGGTTTGATTGTTGTGTATAAGTGAAATTTGATCAAAATATTAACCAAGGAGCAGAAATTTTGGGACGCCAGAAGAACTACTTGCATATGAATCGTATAGAAGCAAAAGTGGCTATCTACACTTCAACTAATTTTTGGAAAAGTGGATAAAATATTTTTTCCCCCTAAATCATACCAATAAAACTACTAAACTACAAACCAACAAAAACTACCAAATTTCATCAAAATCGGTTCAGTAGATTTTGGATCACTGACGAACAAATTTATTTAGTTATTTATTTAGTTTATTACAGACTAAAAACAAAATTAAACTATAGATTCTGAAGTCCTACATTGGAATATTTCAAAACATTCCCAATTATTAAAAAAATTAGTACAGCGCCATCTATGAATAATCGACAGAAATACATATCATTCATAACACTTCGTCACCCATGTCATCAAAAATGAACAGAACATAAACCGTATAATTATAAAATAGAATTAAAATAATATTATGTTCCCCGCTATATTTACCTATTGATATTATAATTATAATTCAGTTCACTACTACCCTAAAAATGGTAGAAATGTGTTTAATTACCTAATTTTAGCCCCTTGCAATAATTATTTTCACAAAATGTACAGACACGTAAAAGTTTACATTTTTTTATTATTAGTAGAGATATAGAAGATATAGATTATATTTAGAAATAGTAAAAACAAAATTAAATAAATATTTTGATTTCAACTTAAAAACGGGTTATCGGATTTTTATAAAGTTTTGTGTGCATATATGTTAATAAACTATTGATAGCCAATAATCATGATTAATATCGTTTTTAGAAATTATGTAGAAAAGAGACTTGATCGGTAACTGACAGGCTTTAATATATTTGATTAATAACACATCTAATTAAGACCATCTGTGTGCCATGGGCTCCGTCAGCGTTTCATATATTCTTCACTGCGTAATATACTTTTTAAATAATCTTTGGGAAATAATGTTTTCATAGTCCTGTCCGTGGAATTTAATTTTATTCACAGCTAGCTGTGTGCCCGCGGCTGCGCCCCCGTTACCCGAAGTAACTTCGGCTATCTACCAAAAAAAGTCCCGTCAAAATCCGTCCGGCCGTTCCGGAGATTACCCGTAACAAACAGACAGACAGACATGTGGGCATACAGACAGATATGCAGGCAGACAGACAGACAAATAATTTTTTTTTTTTTTATTTAATAGGTATCGGATATACATTCATATCTACTTAGTAAAAAAAATATTTTGACATTACAAACAGACACTCTAATTTTTTACATGGAACTCTAACTGTCTTCGAAAAACTAAAATTGCCCTAGTTACGCGGAGTAAAAACCGTCAAAATCGGTCCAGCCGTTCTGGATTTTGGTCGGAACAGACAAAAAAAAAACTTAGAAGATGTATTTTTGGTATGGGTACCGTATGCACACATTCATATGTATTTATTAAAAAAATGTTATTTTGATATTACAAACAGATATTTTAATTTTATTTTATAGTATAGATAAGATGTCGCGGGCATCCGCTATTTGTGTATGTACAGTTGCTAATAATTAAAAAGAACAATTTTTTGAAAAGTTTTGAATTATAACCTCATTTAATACAAATATTCCACGTACATACATCTCTTAGTGACACTGATCATGTAATAGAATATAAATGAATCGGTAATATATCAAATAGAGTTAAAATGATAAACACAACAAATATCTAATAGTCATTAAGTCAAATTTAATAGATATACAAAATATACTGCTAAGAAAATTGAAAATAAATACATAAAAAAAAAAAAAGTAAGAGATAATAAAAACCAGAGGGGGGGTGTAACAGTCATTTAAAATTATATACTAGATTGAAAAGTACCTACTCCGGTTACGTCTGAGGTATAAGGAGACATTAAAAAAAAGTAAGTATACCTATTTTTCAGTATATTAATACATATAGGAATAAATGAATATTATAAGGTAATTTATACGCGGTTAGGAAAGATTTCATCGAGGTTGAATTTTGAACTCGCAAAATAATGATATGAAAGTTTATCATATGTTCATGTCTCACGTATATTAATTGGCGGCACCTAAACGGCATCAATGTCATTAATTCGAAGAATTTCAATAAGCCACCTTCCGGGTTTCGATATAAGATTGAATTTTGTAAAACCGTACGAGTAAATAGGTCGCGCGAGTGTTAAGTGTCCGATAAGAAAAAGTAAACTTTATATTCTGATTGATTAATATCTACAGAGAAGAATATCATGTATGTATTTGTAGGAGATAACAAATTAAAATATCTCTAGTCAATGCAATTATCAAGGAAGTTATTGCAGTAAATCATATACATAATCGAATCGATTTGAATAGTAAATAATATATTGTAGTTGGTGAACATCGGAACTTAATTGAGGTACATGTGTCGGGTGCATGTACCTACAACAGCAAGCGGGTGCCTGAACGAAGCGAATCTTGTTATATTATATTGGTACCTACCTAAAATTATTAAGTCTGTAATATCGATGAAGCCTCCTCGCGAGTAAGATGATATTAACTTATTCCAACCTTAATTACTATTTTGCCTTTTATACGGATCGATAAATGTATTTACTTTTTACCAGGTAATCTACTTTAATTACTAATTATTCTTATAAACGTCTCAAATAATTGATAGGACAATTATGAGGAATAATTTTCCCGTTGAAGCGCCGAAACAATGCAAAAGCAGGAATAGCCAATCCAACAAGTTTATGCTAGGATTCCGTCTAAAATTTAATCTTTGAAATTTATCTTTCTGTTTGTCTACAAACAATGACGAATATCAGATCGTCAGTTAGGAGAATCATTTGTCAACGTCCAACCCTACCATGGACTATAGCTCTTTAGAATTCTTCAAATGTATACCGAAATAGTAAATTTACAATACTCAATATTACATTCGGCTGAAAGTACTTTCTATTTATAGGTAAGTTAGGTTTTATAAATAATTAATCGCTCGCGTTGCTACAAAATTGGCGCAACCAAAAGTGAACTATCAATGTATATATATATATATATATATGTAATATATATATATATATATGGATGTGAAGTGAAAAATGTCTCCAAAGTGAGTCTTAACACAAAGTCTTAAAGTCACTGTTCCCTTAGCACCATGATCTTGATTAAACGATAAAATGCTCCCGATAACGTTCAGTTAGTAATTCGTACCACAAAATGTTAGGTGGGGATCGAAGGGAAATAGCAGGTAGTAGTAGTAACCTACTTGATATTAATTAACATGTTTCACCGGCCATAAGTGTACCTTGCGATATTTTGTACGGACACAAAGAAGGAAAGGCCATGCGGGTAACCTTGCGCGATTCAGTGAGGGGTTAGTTCAATCAGCAAGCTCTTTGACTGATTTGGTGAAACGGAGTGATACGTACTAACGATATAAGCTAGTATATTAGCTGTTCTTTCAAAAACTTTATATATAAAAAGTACATTATCTAATAATTCATATTATTTATCTACGTACGCCACGAATAGTTTAAATAGGTTGAAAGTTGTAATGATTTTGTCAAAGTGATCGTATATAAAAAGTTCGATAAAGCTGGCTTTTAAGAATCCCTCTTTGGATGTTATTAATTTTAAAAATATTATAATATACTTCTATTAATTTGATAAAATTTAGAAGTGTTATTTTACTTTTTGTCATAAAATGTTTTAGTTTAAACTAGTGTTTGACTTCGATCTCATTTGATGTTAAGTGGTGATGTTAAAATGCGTTTGCCGGAACATTTGATTCAATATTTAGATAGAGAGAGATCTTTAACTTGAGACTAGTAAGTAACTAGAATGTTTTCTTTCACTTAGCTCAGTCTAAAGCCAATACTAAGTAGATTTTCTATGAATCTTTATACAATATCAAAATAAAATAAATATGATAAACTAACTTTATGTTGACTTTAAAAGTATATTTATTTATCTTTGACTCATACCGTTCTTTGATGCGTCAGACAACGCGTTATGAAAATTTATCATGAGAAAAAATTCTTCTTTCTTTTGATTTAATGTTCCATATAATAAAATATTGTTTATGAATGTTGTTTTTTGTAAATTAGTTTAATCAATATTAAAAGTGGTCCATATCTATAATATTGTATCTAAATGGTTTAAAATAATATAGCGCTCGTAGCTTTTTTAATACCATAACTCCAGAACAGTCATAAGTAGCTTATCGGATTTATCACGGGTCTATAGGATTTGTTTGTTGCCTTTATTATGTATGTTTATGTCAAATACATCGAAATGAAAAATTAAATACATAACAAAAAAAAATATTACAGGAATAAATTTATAAAGTAATTATTGATGAATAGCCTGGTCAACTAGTTTAATAAAGGTGTTAATTCTTGTTAAAACTCCTAAAATACGTGCGGATTAACGAATGCGAGTAACGCATTTGGTTCGGAATCGTGTCAAAAAAAACGTATCTCGGGTAATTTTGCAAATTTTGGAAAATTGCAAATGTTATTAACAAAATAAGATTTTAAAAAATCGGTATTTGGTTTTTCGCGAATAATTAAAAATTATTATATTAATATTGAAGGATTAAAAAAAAAATCTTAAAGAGAAGGAGATTTTCAATAAAAAAGGCTCAACTCTGGAACTCGTATCTCCATGATTTATATTTTTTATTTAACGCCGAAAATAGGTTGCCGCCCGGCCGTTACGGCAAACGCGCCGCAACTAAAAACTAATATTTAAAACTAAAAATATTTTTTTTATAGTTTTAAATATTAATTGAAATGTTTGAAAAAAATTAAGGTGTAATCAGAACCTTTGAAAGTATAAACCCTGTTTCTAATTTTACTTATCTCGATTTTTCATAAAGTTATACAATCGTTAACCTTTTTTTCTATTACTTCATAAAAGCTTAGCGACAAAAAACCTTTTTTTTACACATTGGAACCATTTATATATATATACTTCACAAGATGATGCGATTAAAGTTTTATAATTTATTTGCTTTTAGATGCGGCGCGAATTTGCCGTAATCGCCGCGCGGATACCTATTTTCGGCGTTTAATAAATAATAAAAACAATGGAGATATGGTTCCGGAGTTTAACTTTTCTTATTGGAAATTTCCTTCTCTTTAAGGATCTTCTTTTTATTTCTTAAATATTAATAGTTTTTTTTATTAATTCACGATCAACGAAATACCTTATTGAAATCTTATTTTGTTAATAAAAATTGCAAATTTTTATGTGCCAATAAATCCTCAAGATACAATTTTCTAGACATCATTCCGAATCGAATGAGCTGTCGCACACATTTTTAGGGGCTTTGTCAAGAATTAACACGTTTTTGAACTTGTTGACTGAATTAAAATGTACATTTTGGATATACATTTTCATATCATCATATTTAAGTTCATAAATCAGAAAGCATTTAGAAACATGTGATATTGGAAGTATGGTATATTAAATCCGTTTTTAGTAGTAACATTAAAACAAAAAAAACGTTACCGAAACACCTATTAATGTGTTAAATAAATTAATTATGAACTCAAGACATTGATGAAAAGTGTTTTATACGTGATAAAGTAAAATTTATAAGAGATTATGCAGGTAAAATGGAATCACGATCGATCAGCAAACACAATTACAAATCCCATTTTTGTCGAGATTTTTAAAATTCTTCACCTGAGCCAAACTCGCTTAATCGAATTTGATTTTTTTTTTTTACAATCAGGTGTAGGTACAGATAAATTACAGAGCACTAGTATGTATATTTAATTTTTTTAACTAATTTGAATTAATGCAACGGTTTAAATATTTAAGCGGTTTTTTTTTTTTTTATTGACCCCCATAATACTAGAGAGCTTATTTGTGTCTTATTTTACTTTTTAGTGATATTCGTTTTTTATACCTTATTAGGGCCACGAATACCTAATTTGCAAATCTTTCTTTTTTAATTAAAATGCTATAAGTATAAAAAACAAATTTTAAATACAATTAATGCATATTTCATGAAGAAATTGAATTTAATAATCGAAACCCGGTGTCTTAAAAATAGCAAATATAATTATTATTAGGAAATTAACTTTATTTCGACAAATGACGGAAATACATTACATATTTTTTTCTTAAAATAAAAAAGTACTCATGTATAGAGTAAATCAAAATATATTTAATATATACATAATATATAAAATTTATTTTTCTTTAAACGATAGCGAAGTTTAACAAAACAGAGTAAAATAAAAGTTGCAAGTGTAAAAATTACACAAAAAAAGAAGCTAAATAATACAAAGTGAAATTATACGTGGCCGCATAAAGTAATCATAAAAAGTAAGAGTTTTCAGGTTTAAAGAATAAGATTTTATTTTTACTTGTCTTAAGAAAATGTCATATGTAAGTAATTTTATTTAGACCGATGTTTCGGAAAGTGTTTAATAAGATTCAGTATATTTTTAACGTATAAAGATATAACCTTAGAAATCATTTAAACAGAATTGCTTATAAACTTATAAATCTCTTACAAAACTCAGGTTCAAATCTTTCCACAGTACGGGAAATATTACAATTACTTAAATCAAATAAATATTTTAGGAAATAAATAAATATTTGTGTGTTTGATCTTAAAAGATGTATATGGCCAAAATATACAATGATCTACTTAAATAAAATAATAGAGATAAATAATGTTTAAGAAAAATTAAATAATATATAAAAATATATGTAAAGGAAACGAAAGATTATATAATAAGCTTTAAAAAAATCATACGCAATTTGAAATAAACTTACGAAAAGTTGACGCTGAATCAGGATTCGAGATAACGGTTACGAAACGCGATTTAGGTAAGAAAACGCGAAAAAGTTCAAAACTAAATTGTGAAATTTAAAAAAAAAAAATAATTATAAAAATTCACAAAACAAAATCAGGACTTTTGCAATGAAAGTTATACTTTGATAATTATGAACACATCAATTTACTCGAAAATACGAAAGGTCCTACGAAAGCTCGTCAAAGACGTGAGCTGAAGCGATCGCGGGAACAGACGACGGTCCGTTTTTGAAAGCCTGGCCTTTTATATGTTTACCCCTATGCCCAAGAAGTGCGCAAAATACATGCGCACTAAAATATCCCTCCGCCCATAATCCCCCACTTGCATGAAACTGGCTGTCTCTATCTTCTATGCACTTTATACTTTATTTACAGGTAACATTATTGATTGAGTCATTCTATGTGACATTTTTCTAAAAATAATCTCTCAATATTTCTTTGATTGATTTCTAACATTCAATCATCCCTAATATCATGGAATAATGTAATCATAAAAAAAATTATTATAATCACCAGGAGGCGATTATTATTTTTTATGTGAATTTATAAAACATTACTGGGTTTAGGTATAAATAAATACAGGCTGTACGAAAGATTAACGCCTTGTAGAACTAATATGGAGCGGTTGTTATAAAAGATTCGAAGTTCTGACGGATGATGTGCGTGTATCACGCGATTACAGCATAAACAAACTTCGATTTGACGTCAAAACACTAAAGAAAACTATTCAGTCGTTCACAATTTACCAAGTGAAAGGAACAGTCAAAAGAGAAATACTTTAAGGAAACATTTAAAATTGAGAAACTAAATAAACTTATACCATCTAAAGGGTTTTCAATTAATTAAACGTTATAGTGTATTTTATAGTGAAAGAATAAATCAATGATTTTTTTATAATTACCACGGAATTTTCTGGTATGAGCTGTTTCCTTCTTAAATTGGTATCTTGATATCTAGTCGAAGTAACTGGATCTTCACCAGAGACCGCTCGTTGGTACGATAGCCTTCTGCCTTTAGAATCGGTTTTTATTCCGTAAAGATTGTCTTCAGGTATTGTCGAAAAGTCCTGATAAGAGCGACATACTTGCATGTTTCTACTCTTTTCATCTTGTATAACACGTCTGAAGTAATTAGTTAAGCCTTCGCTAGCCACCCACGTGACTCTGGAAATAATGAATGAGTAATTCAATTTTTGAATTGTTTATGTAATAGGTACTTAGTAAATTAAATAAGATTGCCAATATTTTTGTTTGCCTGTAAAAAAACACTGAAGAATATTTAAGGAATAAATCGAAGAATGTTCCATATCAAAACAGTGATACAAAATGTTACTATATAATATAGTACTCGTATATATCTTGTCTAGGTAAAGAAACGTCGAAGATTTTCCCAGAAGAAGTGCCTGTATCTCTTGAACATTATTCGACACTTTTTAGTCATATTCTGATTAGAATTTACAGATATCTGAAATTTTCTATGCTCTCATACTAAGTTCCTATGCTCTCATACTACGTTTCTAATTCTAAGGTAGACCCCCAATTTACGTTAGATTAAATATATAATTCGCCCTAGTTCAACTCTGCATTCTAAAACTTATCCATAGGATAAATCCTTTTAGAGTCTGTTTATAGTTTTATGTGAGTGTTTGTTTAACAGATAGTTATTATAATAAAAACGCCATTTAATTTTTTTCAAACTTATCTGCCATATAAAGAATTAAAACTGATCTCTTGTTTCTTATGTATAAAATCAAAAACTAATTAAAGGATTTTGAAAATTCATGTGTTTGTAGATTTCGGCTACACTATGATAACCGAGTAAAATAGGCTACATAAATTTTTAATTACATATTTCTATGCCCGTACGAAGCTGTTAGCAAGTTGACGGATTATTAGTAGTATTTATTTATTTAGTATGTATTTATTTAATTAATTAAATAATGTTATTGTGAAACAGACCGTGTTCCATGCAACTTAGCTATTTTAACTAACGCTGTTGTTCTGTCGATAGCATCTGTTGAGTCGGGCTTTGTGGTGAATCCTAACACAAGGGCGTGTGCATATGCAGCAAGTTTCATCGCATGAAGTGCATCGTGTAGATAACACAGCTACAGGAGTTCCCGCAGTTGGGGATCGGACATTGTGGGCTGTTGCCGGGGTGAGCTTAACAATTACTTAATTAGAACTTTATGACGCCTAGATGAACTACTAGATGCACAGCATTCTTTATATTAACCATAATAATATACATTGAACTTACTCAACTCATAGCAGAGTAAAAATAATAAAACTACAAAAAAATGTGCATTCCTGTTGACTAATTGGATTTATGTATCAATGAATGCTTGAAACGGTAGCCACGATATGCTCGCTTCATTCACCATATAAAACACGATACAATTTCTCGATTGGGCTTGCTTTTATTATGGTTTAAAGTGCTTGTTTTAGTTTGGCTACTAAAAAAATGTTTGTCTGTGTTGTTTACTAACATGGTGAACGTTTGAGAGTTTTATCCGATTTTCCATTAATGTTATTTCAACTTTTAGTAATTTTCAAATTCAAAATCCAAATTTTGAAATTGGAATATATTGGAAAAAACAAAATATCATATACTGAATAATTTAATTTTTGTTTTGTAAAGGTTTAAAAGCCTGTGGGGTCTTTCCGGTACAACCGGATGGTTTTAAATTTTATGCTTCAAGTCCGACCGTCTACCGATTTAGATAGACAAACACATTTTTATTGCAAGATCGCACGCTATATTATTTTACACTGTATATAAACATGTGTATTCTAATGATTTTATTATTGACGATAAGAAATAATTTATCTATGATATGAAAATGACTTTAAATTATAATTTCCTTTGATATAATCGGGAGTGATTCTGTTTTCTTCCTTTAATTTGTAAGGACCCGTGCAATGATTGAGTAACACATGACACTTAGTTTATTATTAACTAGCTGTGTGCCCGCGTTTTATATATTTTTTACTACGTTATATAGTTTATATATTAATTCATGTACAGAATTATTTGTCAATTTTTTTATGCTACTAGCATTAATTAAAAATATTTTTCACAGCTCTAAATACCTGCCAGTAAAACTGTGCATAGGATTTTAATCACATTTTCACGAGTTTAAATTTTTTTACGGGGATCCTTGATTATTTTTGAAACAAAAGTACCC
This sequence comes from Samia ricini, assembly GCA_014132275.2. Classification (NCBI taxonomy): domain Eukaryota; kingdom Metazoa; phylum Arthropoda; class Insecta; order Lepidoptera; family Saturniidae; genus Samia; species Samia ricini. The sequence goes on from AP028157.1 coordinate 14,834,352, forward strand.
TAAGTTATACAGAATAAATTCGCTATCCAACAAAAAATGTCCCGTCAAAATCAGTCCAGCCGTTCCGGAGATTACTCGGAACAAACAGACAAGGTGACAAAAATTTTAAAAATTGTATAGGTATCTCATATACATTCATATGTATTTAGTAAAAAAACGTTACTTTGACATTACAAACAGACACTTCAATTGTATTTATGATTGAAACTACAAAATGTATTTATACTTATTAAGTTGCAAAAAAAAGTGTGTGTACTTATGTACGCATGTTAGAAGTTACTACAGTTAGTTAGAAGTTAGTACTATTTTGACGTAATAATAGAAAAAACACTAAAACGTTGACGGCTATCTTCAGGGTGTTGGTTTTTCATGGCGGTGTGCGTGTACATCGCTTGTTGACTAGCTAACTTCAAGATGTTGTTTTTTCGTGACGGTTGCGCGCGCATCGTAATAATTTACTGTCATCATTTTTCCCTAACGCGCCAAAAGAAGTATAACTTACAAAACATTCAACTTTATTTTTTTGTCTATTACTTCGAGTATTAATTAAGCGTCGATGGAGGAGGAGTTTGCGCTTTTCTTATTTTTATATCACAGGAGACAGGGTGCTCAAATTGTAATTACATATTTTACTTATTAACAAGCAATATTTACTTATTAATTTTCGTTCCATTTTCAATAATATGGCGATGCTTCCTTTATCAAGGAGTTACGAACATTCCTTAGTATTGCTGAGGAGGATCAAGCGTGTACAAAATTCTTTAACAGCGCCTTACTGAAAATCTTCTTTTTTGCAAATGGCAAATAAAATAAAAAGGCATTTCTATTTACTTATAAAATATAAGTTTGTAATTCACACTAAGTAAATAAGTTTAAATACAGAAAGGTAGCACAGTAGAGCCATGTAACAATACGTGGGTAGCGCCAATATGGCGACGAAGCGGGTTGTGGCGTCCGCACTACATGCAGTAGTCCGATACTGATTATATATTCTGATAGACAAGGTTTCCCTGTCTATTAGGTTTCATGCTTGTAACTCAAAACTATTGACTGTCTTAACAAGATTGCTTTAACATGCTTTTATTGTTAACTTTACTTCATAGAATTTTCTTTGTCTATCTATTATATTTATGTAAACGGAATCTTTGAACGCGATTTTCACCCATTAAAGAGAGGTTAAATTAAATTAAAATTCAGCACACTTATTAAGTCTCGATGTGACAATAGAAAAATGTAATAACGTTATCCGAATGTTGTAAGTAGGGTTTTCTGACTTAACTATTGCCAATAGCCTAGTGCTTTAACCACAATCTAACCTGATGTTAAGTGACGATGTGCTCCAGGATGGTAAACATACTAAACCTAGAGGTACTGGTTCTCAAGTGATGCTGCCGGAACGTACCTATTGGTATTTGGCGACAGGCCTTCAAACTTGAAGGCGGTAGCTACCCAGGCAAGCATGATTGAATAATGCCCTACCACCTTGCTATGGTTCCCTCACGATGTTTTCCTTTACCGAAAGATCAGGCCTATTTTAGAGCCATACAGGTAGGGATCGAACCATCATAGCTTCATTCATATCATTAATCTTTTTCATTTATTTCGTATCATTCGTTTTATTAATTTCATGATATGTGTAAAAGCGATAATAATACAAACATTTATGAAGGATATAAACCATTACTTGCAAGCGTAATCACGAGTACATCTAATTAAGACATAAATCAAACGTTACCTACTAATTACCCTGTCATCGCCTGCGGTCATTGTCACTATTTACGGATATTTCCAAAGGCTGTATTTGAACTTTGACTTTTCATGATGTATTTAATAATGAGATTAATATAATTATCCGTTGAAGTATTCGATGTAGTTTTTTACAAACCCTGATGTTAAGTTACAACGCAATCCAGAATATAATAAACATGCCTAGAAGTACTGACTCCCGTAAGAGTTTAGCGACAGATTTCCAAGTTAGAAAATATCTTACAATCCTGCTATGACTTTTCCTTCGTCTGAGATAGATTTGGACCCATCTTCATCAACACGGAATCCATCCACTCAACCATCATAAATACAAAAGTTAAGAATTAAAGAAAAAAGGTATCAGATGTTATGTAATGCAAGTATATATTACTAGACTAATATTTAGCTTTATAATATATACGTACCTTAGGTACTTTACATAATAACTCTTCTTTGAAATTGTTGAACAAACCTAATAAACTTATCGGGCATAAGTTTTCCTGCTTGAAAAGTTTACTTAGTAAGTTTCTCATCCACTGAGGAAATGCAGTTCGAAACTTTGGTATATTAGTGAGTTAATTAACGAAAATTCATGTCACGCTCGTGCTGTATTGAATCTTTCGAAGGCAAACGCGGCGAGGTGTGGTATCTTATAGGAATTATACAAAGACCTAGTATAAATTATACCTTCTGAGTATAAAGAAATGTTATTTAATAAGAGTTATAAATTTAACATAAAACTGTAGAACTCTTATATTATAGTTTTCCATACATATCCGATTTGATCCTGTACAGACATTATTAGTAGTATAATATGATATTATATGTAATTTCCATACGAGGATGTTAGATATTATGTTAGTCAAGAAACGGACTGTATGTTGTTAAAAAGAAAATCAATGTTTCCACCTTTGGCACCGATCAGAGTTACATCTCGTTTTAGCTATAATATTTAATACACCTGAATATCAAAAATATTGTTTTTATTCTAAATCAAAAAAATCTTTATTCAATTTAGGCCCTAAGAAGGCGCTTATGAACGTCTAAAACATTACCACTGGTTCGGAAAACAACCCTGTCGAGAAGAGCCGGCAAAAAAACTCGATCTGGTTTGTTTTATATCATAAATATAATATTTATCATTTTTTTTTCATATATAAAAACTATAACTATAACTGCCTCGGTAGCGCAGTTGTATTACATACGACTGCCGTTCTGAGGTCTCGGGTTCGATCCCCGGGTCGGGTCAAGTGATATTGGGTTTTTTCTACTCAGTCTCATCCCGGAGTTTGGAATTTGTGCCCGATATGGCGACAGGCTCGCCCCCTGTCACATCTGGGACGGAACTAAGCTCGGCGAAATGTGGGTGGTGTAGTTCGCTACTTCACCTCTGCCTAACCCTTCGGGGAAAACAGGCGTGAGCATATGTATGTATGAATGTATAAAAACTATACAAATCACAATCTTAAACTAATGTTAGCGGAATCACAGAGATGTGGGTTAATTCCAGACATCACTATCGTTCACGTAATGATCCACCCTGTAATAACCTTTTGAGATTAAAACTTGCTTGACATAATACTTGAACTTATTGTCAGGTAAATCGGTAATGTTACTATAAACCGATTACTATTACTTATAAAGCTTTTCTTAGACTTACTTAGCCTAAAGCGTAAGACGGCCAACTTGTCTTTATTTCTAATATTAAAATTATGACGATCATTCACTAGAGATCGAGCTTGTCTAAACCTTTTAATCTAAATCTATTAATAACCCTTTATTTCGCAATTCTTCTAGAACAGTAGGTAATGTTAACTTACGTATAATGATGAGTAAATGTTTTTTTTTTAACTATTGATATTCATAAATGATCGAAATTCCACTACCTTTCCCTGTTCAATCACAGAAAGTCAGTTTATATATCTATAATAATATGCAATTATTTAGAAATTAGCTTGCACTTGTTTACTTGATATTTCAATATTATGTAATTTGCTAATTAACCCTTATGATTGAAAAAAAGAAAAGAAACATTTAAATACTTATACAGGTTGCTTGTATAGTTATTCTTAAAAAGAAGGGTTAATATAAAATAACCAGTTTCAATAAAGTCTCGGATCATGCCTGGAGTGCGCAGGGGACTAAGAAACCCTTATGAATGGTTTGTAGTATAAATCATTACTCGGATTCAATATTGTATTTATCTTAAAACTTATATAGTTTCGTTGGTACATTTCTGTTTTTATTATATATTCAAAACAAGTTTATTAACAGAGCTAAGATTAACTATAATTACCTGTTAGATCTGGAAGCTTTCCGTCTGCCCTGTCCGTGAGCAGAGTCGAGACCCGAGCTCATTGATATTGCTCTATTCAAAAGTGCATCTGGTACATACGCCTCATTCAAACCTGCATAAGTTTATCATTAAAATAATTACATGGTTTAAAACAAAATTTAATTCATGCTTTCAAGAACTAAGCATATAAATATAATATATGTTGATATAGAAAAGTTAAATCTTAATAATTGATATTTTGGATGATTAGAAAAATTAAACTTAGACAAAGGAATATAACCAAATGTATTTCGAATATAATAAAATTAGGCACCGACTTACACAACAAACTGTGAACAAAAGAAATGTTCTTAACATTTAGTAACTTACTTGTATTGCGTGTCGATACAGATTCAATGGATACGAGTGGGTACGCTTCACTTGATTTTTTAATGGACACCGTATTCCAATTACCAGGGTATCGTTACACCATATATAGTTCTTGTTTGATTCTTTACAATTCATAAGTTGAACAAAATGAAGCGATGATGGCGCAGTGAATAGTGCGTCCGGGTTCCGTGTCAAATAGACACGGGTTCAAGCCCACCTATCCAACTCTAAAATCAGTCTGAGCTTTCGTTGAAAAAAAAAACATCGTGAGGAAATCAAAGCGTGTTGGTGGGGCATTTTCTAATAATTCCCGCCTGGGTAACTACCAGTCTCAAGTTTGAAAACCTGTTGCCAAATACAAATAGGTGTATTCCGGCAGCATCGCTTGAGAACCAGTATCTCTAGGCTTAGTGTGTATACCATCCTGGAACACATCATCACTTAATATCAGGTGAGATTGTTGTCAAAGCACTGAGCCTATATAGTGTAAAAAAAATCTGTTCTTAAACATATATCGGTGTACATCCGCAGCCTTTTGAATAGCCTCTAGGTTTACCGCATTACATGTACGGTAGCGAAATACGTAACGTTCAACAGCGGCCTTAGAGTGGAGTGAGAGGTGCGATCGCTCTAGGCGCTAGGTAACAAGGTACGCCAAAAGCCAAATACTAAAAAAACAATTTCGATAGTTTCGTTCAAAATGTTTTTTTTTTCATTAAATTCAACCGAAAGACATCCACTGCTGGACATAGGTTTCCCCTATTATGAGGGGGTTCCCATAATTGCCACACTTGGCAGGCGGGTTCACGATCGCAGTAGGTGTTTGCGACGCTCAGTGGATGGTGGTGCCCATCCCCTGGTTTATTATCTCTTAGTCGCCTTTTACGAAACCCACGGGATCTTCCGCGTTGGTACTATTCTTAGCAGGTTCTACTCTTAGTCTACGTATTGATTTTTTTTTTTTTGTAATTTAATATTTGAAAGTCTTTTAATATTTATTTAATTACTATGAAAATAAAATACAATTGATGGTGTAAAAGCGTCTAAGAAAGGGGGCTGCTGAAAGACAGCCTCGCTCTACCTTGATTGAGAGCTAGGGCCGGCGCTGTATACGTTAAAACGCTAACAAATAATCAATGAAAAAGAATCTACAAAGTTTAGAATGTTCTACAAAATACAACTTAAAACACTTGTTCTAAATTTTCGTCAATAAAATTATATTAACGATTTGTTACTTAAGTACGATAAAAATATTATTCATTTTTATTTAAATAAAAGTTAAATTAAGAGAATAAAAAAAAAAAAACGAAATAATCCAGAACATTTAATTTAGTGTAAAGTGAAAACAAAATATCACTTCCATTACATGAATGTAGACAGTTCATTTTTAACGGCCATTTTGTGAAACATATCTAATAAAGTGAAGCTTAGTTCGCCTTTGACACCTACTTACATTGCATTCGGTCGAATGGTTTTACAAGTCCCCTTCGCACAGACGCTCACTTTGGTGAGCGTCAAAAGAAACTACAAAACATCACGTTCAAAAAGCGTCTACGGCTGCCCTTGTATATCTCGTTTGTTTCGATTAAAACGCTTTTCGAAAATACGTTAGAAGGGGTCCCGTGCAAATAGAACTTTATCGCGTAATAGATTATTGCCTAATCTATTTAACTATTAATGATAAAACTGAAGTATTAATTTAAACATTTTTTTTTTATATTCCGTGTTTGATGTATACTTTAACCGTTAGTAAATTCGAATCTGACGTTGAAGTTTTGTCTTCTGTTAATATTAGTGTCAGGTTTTAACTCGAAAACGGCTTGAGCGAGTTTGATGAAACTTCGTACGCAGAAAGTATATACCAAATACCAAATAAACTGTTATTCAAATCAAAGTTTCTTTTCTATTGATTCCTTTGTTAGGCATTTTTTTTTTATTATTATTTAAATTAAACTATCTGCAGACTCTGGGTCCGCACCTTTTTTTAGATTGGAGATTTAAATCGACTTGCGTCGGAAAAAAATTGCCTATAATAGCAATTCAAGCAGCTATGCAGTTAGTAATCTTCTTTCGCATTAGATGTTAGGCATTTACATTAGTGAAGTAATATAATCCTTTCATTAGTATACAATTTAATTGAAAGTGTACGAATGAATGGATAATTTCAAAAAATAATAAATCATGATATATCTTTTCAAATCTCATGTATATGTGTGTGAATATTCAATAATGAAATATAATATACGTATGCTCCTAATAAATGTAATAATAAGTTTATTATTTATAATAAGATAAATAAAAATATTATTAAAAAAAATCTTTACGTAATGAATTGTTTAAACCCCGTTAAAATTATTTACATAATTTTGTTTAGTAAACGATAAGTTGTTAATAAGTAAGGTAAATATATGCATTATTCTTACTATGTACGCTGCTCGAAGGCACAACAACAAATGGTTGACTTCCTACTAAGCTATCATTTTCGGATTGGATGTCAGGAGGTAGGCGATCACTTTGACTGACAGATAAACTTGATGCACTTCGTCCACCCGTCAAAGATGATCGGAGACTTCGAACGCTGCCTTGCAATTCTTCCTTGAAAAAGAAAGAATAGAAATACTAGTAACTACATCATAGTTTTCATAATAATAATAAAAATAAAAACTGTCAACCTCTATTTTTGATAAAACATGTTATAATATTCTCCCTTGCAAATAATAATAGCAGACTTCATTTTCTCGCTTCTGGGTTCTTCCCTGTGGAAATACACGGGCTTAGGTACTACGTGTTTGTGATCTAAAATGCCGGAGAAACGATACTTTTTACTTCACAATATTTACATATTGTTCCTATGAGAATAATCATTGACAAAAAAACTTCCTTTCCTGGACTGTTTACAAACAGTGTTACTAATTACTCGACATAGTATATTCTAATATGCCGTTTCTCGAACATATGGTTTTCGGATAATTATCATCGGATAAATTCCAACTAACTATTACAGTAGATAATGTATGTGTATGTATATACGTTGATTAGTAACACTATAATACAATTTACTTATATATAATTATGTATAATTCATTACATGGTACGAAGAAAAATTATTCTGTCTATCTGTTCGTTAGTTGTCTTATAACTCGACAAGCACTGAACCGATTTACATGAATCTTGTTTTTATATCAACAAAGTTATGAAGATAACTGCGTATGAAGTGGGTACAATGTCACCAGCGAGTTACTCGCTATAACTCGAACCATTGAAGTTTTTAAACATATAATAGACTGCGTAAATAATTACAAATACAGTAAATATAACACGATATATTTGTTCCATGCTATAAGAAAACAATAACGCGTTATGTATAAATGATTTACGTTTTACTAAATATTTTATTTCAAATAAAATTTATAACAATAAAATTTCTACACCATTTAGTACATATATGTATAACCAGTGTTTTTACAATTCAAAAACTAGGAGTAATAAATTTAAGAAAATTATTTTATTTTGTCTTTGACACACGTCCAAAGGTTACGCGAAACTAATTATAAACTGTACAAATATATATATATATATATATATATATTTAACAGTACAGAAATATAACGTGGGAAATCCCCGCGTTATATGGGGGATTTCCCGTGCTATACGAGGGATTGAAATCGCGTAACATGAAAATTCGTTATAAGAGTATCGTGTTATAGAGTGGATTACTGTAATGGAAACATAACAAAAAATATTATAAATATCCATGTTTAAACATTCTTGATAGCTTAAACTTAAACATTTTAACAGCTCTAAAATGGTTCGGAATAGAGTGGCATTTCGTTAAGGGAATGTACGAACTAACTCTGTCAGTTCATATAAGCTTTTCGTTTAGCCAGCCGAATGCAACTGACATCAGCTTCTGAGTATATAATAAAACCGGAAATTGTCTCCGTAATCACAAAACCTCCAGAACTGATTTAAATGTACATTTTATAATATTACGGGAATAAAACCATGAAAGCATTTATGTTACCAATAATAATAGGTTATTCATAATTAATAGCAATAATTAAGGACGCAGGAGTTCGCTGGATGCGGGTAGCGCAAGACCGGTCGTCGTGGAGATTTTGGGGAAGACCTATGTCCAGCAGTGGAAGTCTTTCTGTTGAATGGATGGATGTAATAGCAATAATCATAAAATAATTTTCGAGCGACCGAAGTTAGAAGGTCAAGTAGTTTTTCTTTTAAAAGAAAGAAGATTCTCTTGTACCTTGTGTAATTATTCTTGAATTTTCAGAAACTTATTTTCATGGATTAAAAAAAAATGCCGCGTTAATCTATACGCCTTCCAATTACTTGAATATTTATAAAAATACAAGACATTAAATGGGGCAAAAAATATAATGAAAAAAAAAAACAATGAAGAAGCGAGTTAAAAGAGTTTAAGTAAATAATTAACGGTGCATAGTTATATAGTCCACAGAAATATGTTAATTAAATATTAACTATTAATATGTATTTACTGAACAAAGCAGGTACTTGTCGTGTTGTATTTTATCATACTTCATGTTGAATGAAAATAAATTTCATTTATTTTTTTTTAATTTCTCTGTACTATTTAAAAAGGTATCAGAAATCTCTGAACTTTTATTTTTCATAATTTATAATCTGTTTAGAAAATTAACTTTATTACTCTATTCGTCTCATGGTCGAAATTTGATAAGAATTATTACTGAAAATTTGGAGGAAAACAAAGTGTTTCAGAAATGATTATGCTATAAATTTAAAATTACATAAAAAATGTACCTTGACACACGGATGAATAAAAGATACTGAACTATTTCATCTACGCATTTCGTTAAAAAACCTTTAAAAAATTTCAAATAAATAAATAATATTAATAGTAAATTAGTTCATTAAATTTATTCATCTCAAGATGTTTTAATTCATAATTATAACATTTGTCAGTTCTAAAGTTTAAAATAATACGGTACTTGATTTTATTTATACTGTACAGTTGATTGAAAGTGATGATGCGGCTAAATATGGTATTATGCAAGTCTAAAGAAAATGTGAATATCTAGCTTGGTAACGAATTTTCAATGTCAGGACCGTGACTACATGATAGTGTGACTTTAGAAAATTGGCTTATACTAAATACCTACTCAAAAAAATGATAAAATAAATCTTAAAAAAAAAATATTTTTTATAATTTACCTATTCCACATATTCTTTTGTTAATTTGAAAAGCAAATATATTATACAAATATAATAACGTTCGTTTAAAATGAAGCCTTCAGGTATTCTCACTTTTCTATTTTTATAGTTGGAACAAAACTTATTGTCACCGGGTATTACAGGGCAGTAATAACTGGAAACACTGTGTAAGCTTACTACAATACCTTGTAAAGAAACAGTACAAATGTTAGAGAGATTTTCAATTTAAATTTACCTTCTTTTGTACTGTACTTAGTAAAGTTAAAGTTGAGTAATCCTTGAAAGGTAGACTTGCTGGTATCATGGCTATTATCTGTTAGTAATTTAAGTGTTATTTATCGTTATGTTGTAACATTTCCTATCAACAATTTATGTACGAACAAGAATATATTTTCATACGTACATAAGTGCATGATAGCATACCGTCTTACCTATTTGTAACAAGAGTAAGCACAACAATTTATGTAAACAGACTACATTAAAATATTATATGTATAAAGTAATCGAATGGTGTTACAGCACAGAGTCTTTTATGGTCTGGTATAAAACATTTTATATGAAAATTTAGCAAAACATTCGTTTTGTGCAAAATAAGGTTTGATGTTACGTGTATGACCCGTACTGCCATTCAACGAGGTTATATTGCAAGCCATTTTATCATACTGGCTAGTCATTTATGTTTTTAACTTGGGTATATAAATCGTTTATGATTCTAGCTCAAGAATTATTTGTATTTTAATTTACTAAGTGTAGTTTTGATTCAACTGAAAGACATCGACTGCTGGATATAGGTCTCCCCTAAAAAGGGAGGGAATTCCCATAATCGCCACGCTTGGCAGGCGGGTTGGCGATCGCAGTTGGTGTTTATGGTTACTTAGGATACCTACCTACCCATCTAGGCTACCCATCCCCTGGTTTATCGCTTAGTCGCAGGAAGATATGGAGTGGTATTATTCTTAGCCACATGGTTTTGGTTTTGTTTTATCTAAACAATTATACTGAATGTTTGTTAACATTTAAATATGCAGCATTCGTCATATATATATTAGTCCGTAGTTAATATAGCATAGGTCGATCTCCTATGGGTACTTCTTTTGTGTGTATTTTATGTTGCACAATGGTTTTTCCGTGAATGTTTGAATCGTAATGCTGTGCTTCCGCTTTTTATTTATTGCATCAAGATATTTTCATTTTATACTTCCTTATATTAGGTTTTCTTATTGTAATCTTGTCTTATACTATTAAGAGAGTAATTTCTCTAAAAATATAATTGGTTTTTGGGAAACTCTGGATTGATCTGGATTTGCATATAAGTAAAGTTTTATTGTTACCTGAATACTGACTTTCTTTTAAAACTGTATTTTTTCTAATAATTTAATTTCTATTATTACATATGTCTTTATTTAACAATGAAAAAAAATAACAAAAATATAGGTACTATATATAGGTACTACCTATCAAATGAAATAATTTTCTTGTAGATGCCAGAAAAACATTACATAAAGAATAGACTTCATTTATTATACAGATATTAGATATTATTCACAAATGAAAATAAGAACTTACTTTGTATGCTCTATCATTTTCATTTCCATTAAATGGGCTTTGCTCATTCAGAGATTGTAAGGATGCAGACATAGATTCTCTTCGCTTTAGGCACTGCGACTTTGATTGAAATGACTGCCGTTTAAATATTTCTGTTGTATTTTTCAAAAAACTATCCATTTTCTTTCTGAAGAATGATGACTTTCTTTCTAATGGAGATTTTCCTATTGAATGCAGATCCAATTCAGACTGTGAAAACCCTTCGCGCCTCGATAACATAGTGTGGTCTAGCGATAGTTTACGGTCACGAGTCTTGGCAAGCGAATTCTCTACCGGACTTTCGGGTACGTTAATCTCTGGCAGAACAGGTGTAGTCGAAATACTTTCATTATCTATTTCCACGTTATCCGTCAAAGATTCTGATAAACTGTTTGATTTGTGCAATAAACCTGTATGTAGGTTTGGTTCACTATTACTCTCTAAATCTCTACTGCTATCTTTAGTAATATCTTCAATGCTACTTGAATTTAAAGTTTCATTTCCAAGAACAGGTTCACTGTCTTCTGTAGTGTTGCTGTTAACTATGACATCTGGATTAGTTGCGCTTGGAGGTTCAGATGTTTCAGAGCCTTCGTTGCTCGTAGCTTCGTCTATAAAATCATCGTTATCATTAAAATCTCTGTTCTGCATCACTTTTTACTGCCTCTTGGAGCCTTTATACGCATGCTACTGTTCATCTTTACAGTTCTTAATATTTCAGTAATTTTAAGGTTCTCCTTAATCGTTTTAATATCAGTAATAAATGTGGTGGTTTTATCTTTATCAGCATGTTTTATAGATTTCTCTTTTTTTAGATTTCTGTTTTATTTTTTCCATTGTACAAAAAATTACAATATCCAATCCACAATTGTTAATATTATTAATGAAAAAGATTAAAATTCACTTTCACAGCACATACATTTTGAAATCACATGGATAATTATATTGTCTTCTACTACTATATTAGGAATACTGATTTGTCAATATATAAGCGCACGATTACACCTGTACAAATTACTTAGTTAATAGTGAGAGACCATGTTGCTTAATCGAAATAATTTCGGATCACGAACGCCAACAATTGATAACTAACGTGCCACTCGAATATATCGTTATCGCGCAACTCTATTTTAAACATATCGATATCATAATTCTTTTATAACAGTCCAATATTAGGATCACAACGATACGTGATAACGCAGTAATAAAAACTTTGTTATTAAAAATGAACATTTTACAAACCCGATACAGTCTTATTACGTCCGATTTTTGTACGTGTAATAACACTTATTTCAACACAAGTATCACTTTTAGTATTATCGCACGGCTCGAGATAATCTCTGATAATATATCCACGTATCGTTCATATATGTTCATTTTGTAGGTGTATTGAACGCGTACATATTATTAATATTCAGTGTTGAACGCAGAACACGGCTGACGCCGTCGTCGATTTTGTGTTTATGTCATTTTAAAATTAGTTTTTCTCAACTCTGTTACGTTGTCAGTACGATACCGGCAAATATTTATTAAATACATATTTACCCACTACAGATTCTTCAAGCGATAAGACTGGTGTGGAGTGATAATATTTGACTTTTTTAACTTATTTATTTTTTTTTTACAAAAATTCGCTATATATGTATGTATACACACACGCCCGTCATTGCGATATTTATTTTAATGAATTCTCGTCAAGGCTACGCAGGATTTTTTTTTAATATGTAAAATTTATCTTTAAGCTGTAAACAATGTGCGTTGCGACTACACGGAATAAAATATTATGTTACAAACAAGCGCCGAACGTACCTGCGGGTAAATAGTTTAGAAACGCATAAACGACAATCATATAGTCACTTATATTTACTTATAAACTAGGTGTCCCGGCGAAGGTTGTACCACCACATCTATACTAATGAATAAAATTGAAGTGTCTGTTTGTAATGTCAAAATAACAATTTATTACTACATCCATTTGAATGTATATACGATACCTATACCAAAAATACAATTTTTAACATTTTCTCTGTATTTCCGTCTGTCTGTTTATCTCGGGTAATCTCCGGAACGGCTTGATCGATTTTCATATGACTTTTTTGGTAGGTAGCTGTAGTTACTCCAGGTACTTAGCGTACTTAAAATTTTCGAAAATAATTAGGGTTCCGCGTAATAAAAATAAAACTTATAAAAATTTGAATGAAATCTGATTCAATGTACAGTTTTACGGGCAAATACTTGATTTTTATGAGAAATATTTTTATTTTATCTTAGTAATAAAAAAAATTAGAGGTCCGTATAAAAAACTTAAACTCAGTCAAGAATATATGAAACGCGGGCGTAGCCGCGGGCGCACAGCTAGTAATTAATAAATGTTGTGTTATTAACTCAATTAAATTATATATTGTTTTTTCTTGAATTTTCCATTGTTTTTATAGTTATTCTTCTACTCGAGGTAATGACAAATTAAAATTAAAATTAATAATAATCAGGGTCCAGCCTTTCTTTAAATACAAATGGTGTAGCTAACCCGACTTTGTTTTATAAGTAGAAAAATCGACATTACCGTAGACCCCGTAATCACAAATAATAATGAATTAATCCTAATGATATTGAAGTCCTTAACAATTACTTATAAATATGATGTTGAAACTCAAAACCAGCAATAAAAAAGACGTAATAGTTCACTCCTATAATTTAAATTATCAATTCATAGCATTGAATAATCAAATGTGTTCAAACAATTTAAGCGTATGAATAAAGTGATACGTGAAAATTTACTTTTATGAGTAAAATTTAATATAGTTTCTAAGTTTGGAGCCCCTTAAAAAGGAGAGGCCCCCGGGTTCGCTGTAACCTTAAGGCGGCTCTGTTTAGTAACAGATTATCGTACGCTGAAGTGATCCGTATGAGCTGCGTATCGTAAACCGCAAATCGAGTCTATCATTGCAGACTCATAGGAAAGCGCTATAATTAATAATCTATCTTCTGCACTGAACTTCCAATATTTCAAATATAGTTTGATAATTAACTAAGGTTGAGATAATGTAATTCATTGTCCGACCGAAACAGGAGTTTCAGCCGAAACACGAAACCGAAATTGAACATTCGGCCTGAGTCCCAGTTTCGGCCGAAACCCGAAACCAAAACTTATTTAGACTTGTACAATATTGTATTTTATACTGAAATTTATATATGTGTTAGGCACAAATATAGATAAGTACCTAGTATGAAAGAACAACACTCAACAGTTACTGTTAAGATCATTTACGTAATGAGAGTATGTATTAACATATGTTATATTAAAATTTTCAATTGAATATAAAAAAGTATAAGTAAATATATGAATAACTTTTTTACATTGTATAGGTTCAGTTTTTTAACAACAATCTCACCTGATGTTAAGCGACGATCTGGTCTAGGATGATACGCAAGTGATTGTGCCGGAACGTACCTATTGATATTTGTCGACAGGTTTTCAAACTTGAGCTACCCAGGCAGGCATTACGCCCTGCCACAATGCTATCGTTTCCTCACATTGTTTTACTTCACCGAAAATTCTGGCCAATTTTAGTGTCTGGTAGGTGGGATCGAACCCGCGGATCGAATTGACGCGGAAACCAGCCGAACTACCCGTTGCGCCATCATCGCTTGCGTCTTGTTTTATTTTCTGACATATGTATAATGCATTTTATTTGCATTAGACAAGGTGAATTTAGCGACAAAAAAAAAAACAATTTTTTACCACTTTCAAGTTTTTCGTAAAATACTAATGTTTATCAAACATTGATCAGCCATTTCACGTACTTATTGTTCTATAATATGCAAGTTGGTTTGATAAAACATTTGGTCCATTCTCCTTCTAACTCGCAATCGATTCTCTATTTATATTATGTACATATATCGAACAAAGGTAGGGCGTACTGTTTCCAGAATGAAATAGAAAACAAAAATACTATTATTGGTCAGAAATGAATATATTGTTTCTCAACATATTCTAATTTAGTTTAAACATTCTATTTTCATAGGAATAAACCAATTTGTAAACATCCTTTGTAAACTTCTGTATGCACCTCGGTCATATAACTTCTGACAATCAAATGCTCGTATGACAATATCCAATTAAGTCATCTACTGAGGCATCAAACCGGCCCGAATGTGTTATCGGACTTGTTTTGGCGTGAAGTACTGCTTAGACCGGTTGACAATACCTAGTTGATCAGATCCTTTTCCTATGTACGTAATAAGCTTTATTTTTTTCTTAAAACACTGTAATACGAAAGTCTCTAATTAATTGTAATAAAAGTCTCTGAATTCGATACAATTTGTAACATTAAAAAATATAGTTACAAAGCTATCAATTATATATTATGTATGCACGTTAATTTCATAATGTATCCAAAAATTATTGTAAATGAAAGAAAATGTTTAAACATCGAATAGATATAGTTAATCCTAAAGTTTACTAATAATTCCTAAAGTAGTTTGGATGTGGAAATAAAACGAATGTTTGAATACAGACATTGTTTAATTTACTTTTTCAAATTATCATTAATCGTTATTAATTAATTCCAACAATACAATTAATTTAGTTTTAAGAATCGTACATATTTAATAGTCTTGTAACATAGTGCAAATATCAATATAGTAACGATAATTTACTATCTCAACTTAAATTATGGTCACATGAGCAATTATTATATTGATAAGCATGAGGAAAATGCATTGATGTTTTTTTTTTTTTTTACTTCTTCTGAGGAATATCTGGTACGTCGAATTCACTGACTTGTGCATCGACTAACTGTTTACTTCGAAGCTTGATTATAGCATGGCCAGGAACGTTTGGGTCATCCATTTCAAATTCAATTAGGCCTGAAAAATGTTTCTTTATGAATTAACATGTTAACTTTGTTAAGCTCGTGTTACACTCAGATTTGATTTTATACTATTATAAATAATAATTGTTATGATATCTCGTTAAAAAGTTTAGTGATAAAACAATAAATGTTATTGTTTATATTCCTGGTTATTCATGCCATGTTATTTGTGCCGGCTTAGAATAGTACCACACCATATCTTCACGTGGGTGTTGTATAAAGCGACTAAGAGATATAAACCAGGGGAGGGGCGGCAGCATCCTCTGAGAACTAAAAACACCTTACTGCGATCGCCAATCCGCATGCCAAGCGTGGCGATTATGGCAATTCCACCCTCTATTGGGGGAGACCTATGCCCAAAAGTGGACGTGTTATGATTGAATAGAGATATTCCTGGTTTGGATTTTTCCCTTGAAGTTTTCAATAGATAGACATTTGAATAGCTAATCGATATTTATTTAGTTATTATTATGGACAACTAACAGTAAAGTAATTTAACAGTAACCGTTAACAGTATAGTAACATATTTACCAATAACAAGTCATCATACATATAAATCAGTTAAATTATAAAGAAAATGTTAATTGCTAAAACTACTACGAAAACCAATAAGAATCCAAAAATTTAAGAAATGAGAACAACCTTCTAGACGAAGTAACACTTATTCGGAAAGGGTCAAGGCTACATTAATTTTTATCAAGCTTATAGTGCAATATACAATATTTAATATCTCGATACATTTTTTTTTTAAATACTGATATTTTATTTCTCTCCGCTTAAATAAAATCACCGCTAGGTTTAACATATTCATGAAGAAATATATTTCTTTGTACGTTTGCATTATCATTTATAAGTAAAGTATTTTTTTTTTTAATTATGAAGATACTTTAAAATTTAAATTTTCACGTAATCATTATATTTATTCGTGTAATGTTTTTAATTTTTTTAGCAAGTACCATCTTTTGTTTCTGTATTTAACATAAGGTGTTTAACTAATTGTAATTAAGTTTATATTTTAATTAAATATAGTACTTATATATTGAAAAAACATAATTGATTCGGGTGATAATATTTTTTGGTGGAGATCCAGAGAGAATGAATAGCTTTTCCTGAAAAGCAAATGTTAGTATGAAACTTGGTTAAAACACGATAATGTGACGTCATATCGAAGTACAGTACGCATTTTTCTATAGTAATAAATAGAATTGAAGTGATATAACTAACTAGATATTAATGATATACGACACATATACCGAAAAGACATTTTTTTTTTAATTTTGTCTGTCTGTTTGTTCCGGGTAAACTCCGGAATGACTGGACGGATTTTGACGAGGCTACTTTAATGTTTCGAAAATAATTGGGGTTCCGCGTAAAAAATGAAACTCATGAAATTGTGAATAAAATCCGATTCAGTGTAGTTTTACTGACAAGTATTTGAATTTGTTATAAATATCTTTGCTTAATATTAGTAGCATAACTAGGGGTATTAAA
The DNA here is from genome assembly GCA_014132275.2 of Samia ricini. NCBI lineage: Eukaryota > Metazoa > Arthropoda > Insecta > Lepidoptera > Saturniidae > Samia > Samia ricini. The sequence goes on from AP028157.1 coordinate 14,851,920, forward strand.
AAAAAACATATACAGTGAAGAATATGTGAATGAAGGGCGCAGCCGCGGGCACATGGCTGGCTTTACAATAAGAATAAAAATGCTTTTAAACAACTTATTTTTGATTATATTTTAATGTTGTTTGCAACAAATCAACTGTATTTATGGTATGTTTGTTTTTTGAAATGCCAATAAAAAATAATTAGACGTCAAACCGTATTCAGTAAATTCATGTTGAAGGAAAATGTTTTTAAAGGCGTAGTTTACTTTAAAAATTGCATCCCGAGCGAGGAATATGAAATAAACAACCTACGTACGCCATATAACGCCACCCGCCCGGTAGCGCACTCAAGATTCGTAACAGGTCCATATTGAAACTTCACATTCTGAATAAACTAATACTGACATATTGTCGTACTTGGTTGGTTGGATATGAGGTCAGAGGGCATAGACTAGACAATAAATAGGTCACTAAATATACAAACTATGACGTAATAATGTATCATATATAGTAACAGATAAAATATACTGTCTCGCCTGGTTAAGCACTGGATAATGTGTTATATGACTAATCTATAAACCTCTATACGAATAACTAAACTTTGAAGCGTATGTTAACAATGTCAAAATAACAATTTTTCAATAAATATATACGGACGGCACCTATATCAAAAACAAAATTAAAAAAAAAAATGTATGTCTGTCTGTTTGTTTCGGCTAATCTCCGGAACCGCTGGGCTGATTCTGATGGGACGCTTTTTGCTAGATAGCTGAAGTTAATCCGCGTAACTTAAGCTACTTTAATTTTTCGAAAATAATTAATGATAAAATTAAAACTCATGCAAATTTGAATAAAATCCGATTTAATGCACAGTTTTACTGGCAGATAATTGAATTCGCTTTGCTTTCTTCTGGTACCAAAAACCGTTTAGAAAATAATTAGAGAGCCGCATTAAAAAAAAATACAAACTACATTACGCAGTGAAGAATATGTGAAACACGGGCGAAGCCGCGGTCACACAGCTGGTATAAAATTAATATTACACCTCAATTTGCATGACGTGCCTTTGGTTATATAATATACGTGCGTATATCACATCAAGAAACGGAACGTTGCGTTGATACAATAGTGCCAATAATGTATGGCATATATACACATAACACACTCTGGTATGTATGTATATATATACACATTCCAGAATTCCGTCGTATGCAACTGTACAAATATACCCTGAACATTCAGGTGTTTGAAATTCAGATGAACATGTTTCATTGAATAAATCAACAGAAGTCGAATGTGTCAGAGCCACGTCTTCCGTGAAATCTTTAAGGTAAATTTTGAACCGTTCAACTTTAAAAATACGTGTGGACTATTTCCTATTATTAATTTACATAATACATTCTTTTGTTGAACTATCGTTAGTCTGATAAACTTAACAGTTATACGTTAGCAGAATTTTCTCTTGTTATAATATTCGTTAAGAGAACAGGAGTTTATTTTTAACTAGCCATGCCCCCGCGGTTCCGCCCGCGTTTCATATATTCTTCACTGCGTAATATAGTTTTTGAATAATCTTTGGAAATGTATGTTTTGATGGCGCTCTGTCAATTCAATCGTATTTTCTTTGAATTATTTTTTTACACGGAACCCTGATTATTTTCCTGATTTTTTTTTGGTACTAAGATAAAGTTAAGACATTTCTCATTAATTTAAACATTTGCCCCTAAAACTGATCCTTCAATTGTCTTTTTTCCTAATTTTTTTGTGTGATTTACTTTTTTTTTTTGTGTGAAAACCTATTAAATTTGCTAAAATATTTTTTATTACTAACAGAAAACAAAGATACTTCTTACAAATATATAAACATCTGCCAGTAAAGCTGTAAATTGAAACGGATTTTATTCATAAATTAATAAGTTTTAATTTTTACATTAATTATCTGCGAAAAATTAAAGTAAGTTACGCGGAGTAACTTCAGCTTTGTATCAAAAAAAGTCCCGTCAAAATCGGCCAGGCCCTTCCGGAGATTATCCGGAAGAAATAGTCAGACAGACACTAGAAAAATTGTATTTTTAGTATAGGTACCGCATATACATTCATATGATGTATTTACTAAAAAAAATGTTATTTTGATTTAACAAACAGACACTTTAATTTTATTTATTAGTATAGATAACAAAATAACAATTGCAGATAAATACTTGATGGCTTAGATTAAGGTTCAAAATAACTTAAGAAATTATCTTAAAACTTTCTTTAATAAAGTGAGGTTAGTTAATAATTGAAATAAATAGTGCGTCTCTACTCGTGCACGCAATATAAAAAACCTTTACAATTTTTGTTTAAAAAACTCGGATATAATAAAACAGTGATCATTTCGTACTGATTTCATAATTACCACCCTATTTAAGATATTATTTTTGCCAATGTTTACAGACTTTACGAGCTCGTGTAGGTTTTAATTACAATAAACTAATTAATTTTTCAAAATAGTACACTATCAAGCAGAATCTCTTACATTATGTTTAAGTGAAAGACAAAAAATCCGTAACCAGGTTTTACAACGAAATTAAAACAGACAACAAAAGAAAATACGCACTATGAAGTTTATAAATTACTGTTATTATAACTAAAAATATAGATAAACTAACCTCCTTCGGCGGTAACTTCATCTTTATAATTATCTCTCATGAATCTCGCAAGGATGTTATGATAAAACATATTGGCATTTGATTTAATTTGCGGTGTCAACTCCATCTTAGCAATCGCTTGGATGAGCACACTAAGCTTTTGTCTGGCAGTCAATATTAATTTGTCAACTGCAAAAAATAATTTTACAGTAAAATAAAATTGGATTTACATTTTTCATATGGATTATTACAATTATTCATTGCTCCGATCACTTCTTTTCACTTTATTTACGTGCAATTTTAAATAATGTTGCAATAATACAAGTCTAGCACATATGAAAACTAAAATTGTATGCGGATCGCTAACTTCATCTCTTACGTTGTTTCATATGTTAAAATATATTCAATATTTTCAAAAATCACACGTACAACTATGTAGAACTCGGAAAACTACCGCATGGGAATATGTATTCGATGAATAAAATCTATTTTGAAATTCAACTCACGGTCTGCTTCAACTTCTGGTACCGGTTGTACCATATCATCCAAAGTATATTGAATAGCTGGAGGTAATTCTATAACTGGGCGTGGTACGTTTGGCGCTCCTTGAAATAGATTAAAAGTAACATCTAATAAATGTTAATACTGTTTTTAGTGTTTGACTACATTTGTATCTAAAATATGTAGGAATCCGTAAAATTTAATTTGTAATAATAGATTAAAAATAGTTTTTATTACGAATTTAATTAAAATATAATAATATATGAATATTTCCGTGTTATAATTAGTACAAAATGTAAGTAAACAGATGAGGTTGTTTATTCGATTGTCCAGTTCTGTTTGCTCAAGTGTATAATAACTTGTGAAAAAAGTTAACTCAAGTCAGGTGAACTTTCCGTATAAATATATGATCACACTTGGTCCATTCGAAAGTTTTCAAATTCGAGATAAATGTGAAAAAGTTAAGGCAGCCCCTTGTATGAATATTTACCTACCTACACTTGACAACAGTTCGTTTATTTGCTGGAGTGAAGTTCTCATGTCGATAATTAATTTCCCCTTCTCGTCTAGACTTTTAGAAAGGTTCTGATCTTCTCGCAGTTCACCGTCTAGTTGGGCTAAAAGTTGTTTCTTCTCGTGTAAATATCTGTGACGTATAAAGTTAACTTTACTAATTACTGTAATAAAATAAGTATTAGTAATCAGTAATAGATATGTTTTTGTTGGATAGTGTTAGTTTTTTCATTATCCAATAAACCCTAATCATGTTTCTCAGTATTATCCAACAAAAGAATCTGTTCACTGACATATGGAGTCGCTATAACATACGTTTTTCATATATATAAATAAAATATGTAAATAATTTTTGTTTTTTTTTTTAAATCTAATATTTACCAATAAAGCAAAACTATTTGATCAATGTTTTTATTTAATCCTTAGAATTCTTATAGTAAGAGAAAGCTTATTATTATTTGTGTGCCTTGCCAGTTGAATCGCCTCATGTGCCGTGATTGCAAACAATATGACGCTTTATTTTTCACATAATTGCACCAAGCGTCTGGTGAATGTTATTTTTTTTGTTATTTAAATAATATTTAATATTTTAAACTAGATAACCCAATATGCTTCGTATCATCTATCAATTATTGGCTCCTCAAGGAATATCCAATCATTACGATATAGATACTTATGTCAGAAACAAGTCTCTATCTATAATTTTTTTTCGGTCAGTACTGGTTGTACTATTTATGACATGTAAAAAAACAGATAACATATGCAATGTAATGTCATTTATTTCGTTAAAAAAATTGTGAGGCATTTCAAATAAAGTCCTCTTTTTGTTACAAAACCAATTTCCGATAGCACAGACCGATAACATTTTGACAACTCCCAAAAATGGCTTTTCCTAAAATCCTTTGACACTTTGCAATATTTGATTGGTAGAAACAGTCTGCATGTGAAAATACTTTTTTTTATCACGGAATATATTTCCGAATTTAAATTAAGAGCGTATCCATTAATATTTGACTATCAACAGAAATGATAATAGCAATCGTTTGTGACAACGACACTATTTCATTAGATAGTTGGGAAAATGAAATTTTTGATCAATATTTTCTCGCAATTCTTCCATATTTTCACACAGTATAAACCTCCCTTGAACTTCTCGAAATGTTTAGCCCAATTGCTATGGCCTTCTTGAGTTTTAGTTAAAGTAAAGAACTGTAATTCATTTTTATTTATATAGTTAAAAACATTTAACCTTAGAAAGATTAAGAAAAACACATTTATTGTTAAAAAACGTTTCCTGCGCTTACAGTGCACTCTAAATTTATGTTAGGGAAAACCAATAATTCGCGCTTTTAAAAGATTTACCCACTGGCTTTGTCGTTCTGATTTTTCCTTTTAGCGTTCATTCTATGTCGCTACTATTACTACAACTGTTCCAGGATTATTTGAAAACTTTTATGCACCGTTAACATGGATTATTTAGAAAATATATTTGTATTTAACCCCTTGAGCACTAACCTGGCGTTTACGCCAGCTTTCCATTATTTTCCTATTGTCTCATTTTTATGGGTAATCGACATATTAAATAAAATTTACTTTACGATATGACGTGACGTGAACACAAGAAAAATATGATTGAATTTGTATTTTCACAAAAGTTGTGTGAGACTTTAATTTACGATGTGTAATAGTTATTTTCGGTTTTCAACTCAGTTATAAAATATATATATTTTTAAGTATTATTATATTAGAATATTAGAGCTTTTTTAATGAAAACATATGATGTTGGGATTGTCTCTCTTCAACACTATAATGAACGATAGTGATTAACATACAACGTAACACACTGAACCTTGTAAAGGAAATTTACAAAAGGGAACATACAATGTTTAGTAAGTACGTTGCCTCGGCTTAGATTGTTGCTACAGTAAATTAAAAGGAGATGCCTTTCTTTACTGTATTGATGTCGTTTCAACTTTTACACCAGGGTCGACGCCTCAAGGCATTGGTTGCTATAAATATTTCTTGAAATCGATATTGCATATCAAGAATGAGACAACTCTAACCTTTCGCATGGCACTCTTTTGTTTAACCTGATAATGTAATTTCTTTACCTAGTAATAGATATATGCGAGCTAATATGAAGGCAGTCTGAAACTAACGCACTTGTCTCGGGCTACTCATACGTATTTTAAATTATCGATCATCTATAATAAAATTATAGTCGTAAAGTTTTGATATTCTACTGCGCAACATTGAAATATCCTTTAATGGTTTAAATGAAATTTTCAGATTTATTATACCAATGAACCTAATGTATGATCGTATTATTTAATTGTGCTGCTAGCGCATAGTTTCTATAAAGTGTCTAATGATGTCAGAGTAAAGAAAGATCTTCCTCAAGGTTTTAATGGAATATAATACGTCCGTGCACTTTGTCGAATTCTCCTCGAGTTCGCCATTTCTGAAGCCGCTTACAAAGTATGGTTGCTGCGGTTTACAAGAGATAAAAGTTCTTACAATGAATCCGTTGAAACACTATGTATAGGGAGTTATTACCTCTGAGTTAATTGAAAAGCACGATCCTCTCAAATCTTAGATAACTTTGTAAAACCTGCACACTAGTATGGGGATTAGGTGTAACAATATTATTATAACATTAAATCACTGTAATTTTAATATTGTAATAGACTATTCATTTACATGAATGCGAGTATACGTTTGTTTCTCAACGATGCTATTTAAATCAAATTACCCACACTAGTAAATTTTGTCAAGGTAATGAAAACAGGATACCTTTTTTTATCGATAAAAAGCTTCATCTAGAATTCACAATTTCTCAACCTTTTTTGCTCACCACCAATTCAGAATATGTGTTTTTTTCTAGAGCCCCAACCATAACGTTTTTTACCTTTTTAAGCTTTATTTTTAATATATCTCCGCCCCTTCTGCGCTGTCTCGATACCCCCTAATTTTATCAGATTTTTCTACTTCCACATATCACGCATGTTGAGAACCAAGGGTCTAGATGCATCGCATCAAATTTTCATGTAACTAAGCGAAAGATCACCAGCCAGTCTGTAATAAAATTGTACACGAAACATTTCCATATTCACTTGCACAATATTGGAAAATCAATATGTTTCAATGCCATTTTCAGATTTATAATACTAGTGAAATTAATGTAGGATTTATAAATAATGAATCGCGCTTCTTTTAAGTTAAACTACTCGTAAACGAAGTGTCGCGGGTGATAGCTTGACGGGAATAAAATTAAATTGAATCGCGAACAAAACGTTGCGTGTTTATTTATTATGTATTACTTTAATTTAATTTAGTTCTTGTACATGTAACCAATATGTTATTTGTGGTTAGGGTACTTTGATAGCGCATGATTGCAATAATGAAAAAACCGATGCAGACAGGCGGTTATTGTTCGCTCATTGATGAGCGGTAACGACCATTGCATATTATATTCCAAGAACGATATAGAGTCCACAAACGTCAATAACATTTATAATTCCGCATACTAATACGAATATACAGACTAATTTTGCATATGTTAACTACTAAGCTTTGATTTCCAATCATGCAAGTCTGCTTTAGAATTTATTTTATTTTATTAATATTTTAGTTTCCACACATCTTTCAATATTTTCTCGGAAATCGGCCGCAATTTAAAAATACGATTTAAATTGAACATAATACTTTTGAAATAATATGGTTATGTAACAAACGAATGGATAAATCACCAGACAATTTTTTTTTATAAGCTAACAATTTCAGCAACTTATTCGTAGCATTGTGGACAATGTAGTTCATTGAGCGTGGACACAACACAATTGAAACTCTTTGGGAGTACCTGTCTGGAATTTTAGATTGCTTTTAGTTTCCTAAACTCTGGCTATTTGTAAATACGTGTTCACGGTAATAGCGTCACTGCACAAACGGTACATAGCAACCTCTAGGACTTATACGGAGTTAAGACTACAAATGAACGTTTCCGCTCCGGAAATTTTGAACCGAAGGATTAGTTCCGTAGTTGCCCGGAGATTATAGTCGACAGAGAAATTCGATCGTAGAAGCTAAAATGTATCTAGTATTTGTGTAGTATGTAGCTAGCGAATAATTAATATTCGTTCCATTGCTTAATATCATCGTCAAACTAAAATAACTTGAATTTATTAATCGCCAGCACATAATGCTTGTGTAATACTTGAGCTGCCCCTTATACGTTAATAATAAACAATAATCCTGATAAATAGAAACTAGTCCGGCACCTAATCAATGACATGGAATTAACAATCAACCTTAAGATGATGAACGTGAAGATCACAAATAAATTAATTAATAAACTGCAAATTCATTGACGAAAGTAAATTTAAAGTATTAACCAATATTGTGTTTAATTAGAATAAATAATTAAAAAAAAAAAAATTTCAAGCTCATTATGCAAGTCAACAATCTAATAATTGTGTATATTGTTAAGAATTATAATAATGAAGCAGATAATGTACTAAAAGATAAAAAAAAAATTACATAGATACACAGTAAACACAGGAATCTTGTAATTTGAAAAATAACACTTTTTAAGCATAAGTAAAAAAAAAAAAAGAATAAATGCAAAACATTTCCTTTTTTCACGTCATATTCGTTTCTGTTTACAATTTGTTCTATTAGAACGCATATTATAGAATTATAGGTGTGTGAACGTAGCCTTATAAAGTATCCACACTGCTCGTGAAATTGCGACGAAGTACTTTTCGATGTTGACCGACGTTCGAAGTATTTGCACTTGTGCAACCTCGCTAGGAGCTTATTCGCCGGCGCCCGTTCGCTATTTATAATGAATTATGTTCAAGTGAGAGCTGCTATTGTAATATGCACTCTCGCGTTTTATAACTACGAGCGTATTTCGTATATATTCGTAAACGCTTCATGTAGCACCTAGGGAAAATTCGAATCCTTTAACTTGGGCGCAATAACCGACATCGATCGGATGTCGGACGAAGCGAGGCGAGGTTGTACGAGACGAAGTGAAGTGCTCTGTCACACTGTCGTAATTATTTAACTTCGTCCAACTTCGCGAGTAGTGTGGCCACGCTTTTAGAAAACACTTTCTTAACGCATAATAATCGCATGCTAATAATACTTAGTCAAAGTGTTAGGTGACTCGTAACTGCACTGCTATTACTATGAGTGGTAAATCATTACCCCACTATCGAACTATTTTCACTACGAACAATTACCTGTGAACGAAGACACCGTGTTGAATTTTCAATAATCTGTTATTATGGTCTAAAACATGAAACCTGTAATTCGAAGCCCATTATACATACTAAATATATTTGTCCTTGCTGTTGCAACAGGTTCGTTCAAATATTCACATCGAATAAACGAATCAATAAAAGCTTCCATGAAGTAAAGAAATAAATCTGTAATTTTTGTTTTTAATAAATTCATACAATTGGCAACACTAATTAGTAATTTTAGGTGATAAAATATCCAAACTGTAAATGTCTCGCTGTCCGGCAGAAGCCTTCTTCAGCATGTCAAACTCAGGATTGTTAACATTGCAGGGATGTTATAATTATAATGTTATTATAATTATAGTTAAATTATAGTTCTCTACTTTTTACCTCTACTACATTAATATGTCGATTGCCCATAAAAATGATACAATAGGAAAACAATGGAAAGCTGGCGTAAACGCCAGTTTAGTGCTCAAGGGGTTAAATACTACGGCCAACTAATTCAATACTGCAAACACGATGAAACGCGGGGTTTTTAAAATGAGACTTTAGTCTTTTTCGCTAGAAACTTATAGTACAGGATTTGAACCTATAAAATCAACATCCAATATCCTTATGAAACCTTGTTTGCTTTAATAAAAAACAATTAAACATAAAAACATGCATCAATTATTATATTATTATGTTACTTTATTTTAGTAAGAGAAAGAAGTAAAAGAAGATTAAGCACATGATAATTATAATGGCTACCATCTATAATGAGTAAGATCGAACGATACCTAACTGGGTTGAAAAACACGAAAAGTACATTTTAAACCATTAGTAGCGGAAGGAGTAAGCGTTTAATAATTTTAAAAAAATAAATGTAAAGCTTTAAAAAAATTTACGTCTAAATCTACGTATATCATTTAAACGATTGTCGTTTAAATGTTGAGCGTTTTATCATATTATTATATTAATTGTTGCTGTTATTGAAATTCATTCCGAGTAAACTGTAAATTAACATTGTAAATTCATTCAATTCAATTTTTACTTTTCAAAGTAAAAATGATCAAAAAACTAATTTACCAAAATTAATATCAAAAACACATAAGCCTAATATATGTAGCTATTCCCTACTACGAATTGCAAATATGAAACGTTTAATAAAACACAAAACTCAGTATTTTCTTCTAAAATAACTAAACAATCTGATTAACTCGATCATACGTTTTAAATGTTATTTTTCTAATTAAAACATTACCCATCGACAAGACAACTGACGATGAAAGATAAATGAAAATGGAGAATTTCAAAGAAAAATGCAATTAAATAGTTCGAGGACGTTATAACTCAAAGGCGATATACATTGAGATCGCGGTGAAAAATGCAATCTCTTTGTATTATGAGTACAACGGAAGTCAAACCAACAAATTACGTATAAATTAATAAGTCCATAACCTAGTTATTTCTAGATAGTATTATAGGATAGGATATTATTATATAAATCCTACGAATAGATATAGTTTCTATTCGTAATGACAAAAATGTTGAAATCGAAATGGATAATACAAAGTTATCTAAACGAACGAGGTATGTAGCAAACACTTCCATCCATTAAACCAAAAGACGTCCGCGCTGGTAATAGGTCTTCCCCAAAGATCTCCACGACGACCGGTCTTGCGCCACCCTCATCCAGCGGATTCCCGCAACCTTCAAAAGGTCGTCTGTTCACCTTGTGGTGCCTACCAGCGCTACGTCTTTCGGTACGTGTTAGCAATTCGAGAACCCGTTGGCTCCATTGGTCATCCGATTCTGCGAGCAATGTGGCCAGCTCACTGCTACATAAGTCTAGCAATTCTTCGGGGAATGTCGGTTACTTTGGTTCTTCTGCGGATCTCCTTATTGCCTTTTAATCAACTTTGAACTTTTTTATTAGGCCCATTGTGAGCGACCACGTCTCAGTACCGTATGTTATCACTGACAACACACACTGGTCGAGGACTTGCGTCTTGAGACGCTGGGGTATTTCGAACGAGAAGATTCTGAGTAGCTTCCCGAATGTGGCCCAGTCGAGTTGGATTCGACGATTGACCTCTTTCTCGAAGTTGGATCTACCTAACTGGACGATTTGTCTCAGATTTATATAACTGTGAACAACTTCAAGCGTAAATATATAATAAGCATTTTAATAAGATTAATATGCAAATGCACGTCCCAAAAGCTCTTTTAAAAATTTTGAATAGTATATAATATTTTTTTTATGCTATATGAGATACATTAACTGTGTGTTTCCCGAATAAATAAATAGAATAAAAATAATATTTAATGTAGTATATAGTAGTGCATTTAAATTTAAATTACCTAGTCCATCGAATTATTCCATTAAAGACCTACAAGTTAATATAATTTATAGTGATGTATATAAATTTCAAAATGAGTCACTTTGGTAAATTCAAGCATTTCCGCTCGAGGCCGCCCCTAGGAAACTTTATTATTCACTTTATATAATGTAGCCTTCGGGCACCGCTCTCAGACTATATGAGGATACTGTTACTAACTACATTATGCATCTAAAACACAAAATAATATTGACATGCAACGTTGTTTGGTACAGATACACTAAAATAGCATTTTCTCTGGACAACTGGAAAATTTGGTTAAATTGTAGTTTTTCGATTTGTTTTCTTTACTTGCTATATATTTATAATGAAATGTGTAGACGCTTTTAAAAAATATCCACATAAAATGGAAAAAAAAAAAATACAACTTCAACTGTAATATACAATATTAGCGGTACGACAAAAGAAGCTATCAGAAAAATAATAACGCGTTATTACTCATACGTTGTCTCCAAAGAGCATCCCTCTAAAGAGACTACCATATGAAACGACTTAATCTCTACGTTGTGCAGTATAGTATTTCTACAAAATTATTAGACATACGATAAGTAAGTGTCTCAACATCATATCACATATGCGTATTTGTATTACGGAAGGATTGAAGTTTCTATTTTAGCTACTTCTGTGAGACTCCTTCAATTCCTTTACATTAATTAAATGAATCTATTAGTTTGAATGTATCAGTCTGTAAACTGTACGTGGATACAAGTTACCTTAGTACGACTTTGCACAAACAGCATTTCGAGTAACTTGTAAACGTGCAAATACGAATGTATCTTAAACATTAATCAAATTAACACGGGATTATCAGCGTGTACGAGTAAACGCTGCAATATATATTTTTTTGGTTTTAAATTGTCGTCTAACACTGCTATAGTTTTAGCTGAGACTTTTTCTAAAACACTATATATTAGACATGTGTATTTCCGAATTGTAATAGGTGCAGGAACTATGTCTTTTACGAGAACTATATCGTTCCAATCCGAAATGTCACAATTCCTCTGATTGCAAATTTTTTGGGAGTGGTTTAGCGCACTAACAAATTTCGAACCGACAATCTGTCGAGAGTCGATAGCGTAGTACGTACTTATGAGTCTATGTGCGAGCGACTGCATCGGCACCATATACTATCTCTTACTATATACTGTTACAATGAATAAAGTGAGTTTTGTCTTGTCGGAGTCGATTTTTAATTAAATAAATCCCAATTTTGTTTTCAAGTTTAAATTCTTGACCTTCACAGTTCTACACCCTCATAAATGTCCAATTTTATTTTATTTTAAATTACTTATTTTTGTTCTCTCACAAATTGTTGTTGTGTAAAACTCTTCATTGCGCGCAGTATAGTATTACATATATAAACAATTTTGTAACGTAAATATATTCTAAAAAAAAAAAAAACAATAAAATATTTGTGTGCAAGTAATGTAGTAGAACGTTATAATAATGTTTTTATTTAATTTGTTAACTGTGTAATTTTGTAAATAGAGATTTGTATTAGTGGAAACTGTGTACCTACATAAGTATAAATAATGGCATCCTGGAAAAAACCAGCATTCTCTAGAATCATTTTGTAGAAGAAATCTCGAACAAAGGTAAATGAAATTATTGTTCGGAAATTATTTCTTTTGCATCGGACAATTTGAGCAATTTAGCTTAGCATTCAAATCGAAAACACCGTACTAAATATATATTAACGCATATTTTCAACTTGACCTAAGTCGATATTACAAAATATATACTGCAATGCTATGGCTTCATTACTGTGATTATAGCTTCATTATGCAAACGAAACAAAACTAAAATGTGCAATTAGACAAAAGACAACAAGTTTCGGATTGTGTTAAAGGGATTTTTAAAATATGGAAAAAAAATTGTTTTTGCATATATTCGTACAAAAGTTTTACCAAGACCAATTATTAATAAGTTTGATGTATCAGTTATAGTGAACACAATTAACCTTTTTTTTTTTTTTTTGACGGGGGGAAATGCATTTACGCACTACCCTTACCTATTGTATTAGTGAGACCGAAGCCCCCCAATACAATAGGTAAGGGGGCACGGAGTGACGAGCTCCGTGCCAGTGTGGGACTCGTCCGGGCACTAAGCACCCGGAAATACCCACTAAAACTCCCCGGGGCCGTCCGCTGCATTTGGGATGGGGGCGATACGGGGTTGCCAGGCATGTCGCCGCGTCGCCCCCTGCAGCGAACCCACCGGGCCTCGTCGTGCAATAACCCAATGGGGATGGGGGAGAATACTTCTCGACCCCACCTCTTCGCCAGCCCCCCCGGAGGGAGGCATTACCCATCGGTCAACATTCAGGGGAGCAGTATAACCTGCCCCCCATAAGCAGAAAAAGGAAGAACGGGACAGAACGGAGGCGGGCCAAGAAGAAAGAAGAAGGAACCCGCCTCCGCTATAAAAGAACAGATAGGTCCCTCTCCTGTACTCGTCTTGTTTAAACAACAAGACGTAGTAAGGAGAGGGATACCTAAAGAAGAAGAAGAAGTCACCCTCACAACCTACCCACTTCACAACACCCCCACCTCTATCTCAACCCCTCACACCACTCCACACAACTCCCACCCTACCAACACCCTCCCTAGGGAAGGCAATAGCCCCCCCCGTGCCCATCTTCCTTGCCATTATCGGCACACCTCGCACACTTCGGGCGCTTCGCCACACACTCCATCGACTTGTGTCCCAGTGCCCCGCACTGGAAGCACTGGGCCGCCCTGTCCACATCCGCCGTGCAAACTGCACGCGTGTGCCCCAGGCCCATGCACTTGAAGCACCGCAACCGCTTCGCCTCAAGTGCATGTACCTGGACCACGCTCCACCCCATCATAATCCTCTCCTTCCTCACAACCCTCCAAGCCGCCTCCACCGGTAACGAAACAACCAACGATCTAACCCCCCTTCCCATCACCCGCACTATTCCCGCCTTTAAATCCTCAACTCCACAATCTCCCTCCTGCGCAACCCTCAAGAGAGCCTCCTCCCTCGTAACCGAGTCCTCCAGACCTACAAGGCGAATCTCCGCTCGCCTTGTAGGCCTGGAGACAACCGCCACATCAGCCATCTGATGCCGGAGGTGGGCAGCAAGGGCATCCGCTCGCCCCATACCTTCCGGCCCCGGAATCTCCATGATTTGGGAGCCTACGGCAGGGGGGCGACACGAAATGTCCCCTATGCCCAGCTCCGCCAACCCCACTTTCTTTCTGGCCCCTGCCAGAACCTCTCCGTATGTTAGCCCCCTCGCCGCCGCTTCCGGCCGCAGCGTGATGACCACCGCAGCCGACTTCGGCGGCGCAGGGAGCTTTGGCCTTGGTCTATCGGCCCTCACCTCAGTCCTCGTGACCTCCCTCACCCCCTCACTGGGAACCACAACCGCACTATGACCCACAACCGCCTCCTTCCTCATGATCTTCCTTCTTTTACTCCTACCCACCGCCCATCCGTCCTCCTCCTCTCCTTCCCCTTCCGCCACCGCTCCTCCTGGCAGAGGGGCCCAATCCATCCCTAGAGGGACAGAGTTCACTGAGCCACTCTTTCCCACCTCTTTCTTACCCCCCCCTTCTCCTCCCCCCCCCCCCCTTCATCCGAGTCCCCTCCTTCGCCACGTTGCCCTCTGTACTAACATCTGTCCCTACAGGTAACCGACAGGCTACCCCCGCCTCTTGCCCCTCCAATACCCCCAACCTTCGATCTACCCCCTGGAACATCCCCCTCCAGCTTTCCCATAACCGCCGCCACAATCTCTAACGACCCCTCCACTCTCAGTCGCTCCCCCTCAACGTTCACCCCCTCACTAGATGATGGACCCACAGCAGCATCCACCATCTGCTTCGGCTGCAGTCCCTCCTCTTTCTTCCTCAACAGAGTCTCCAGACTCTCCACCTTCTCCCTCTCCGCACTTAACAAACCCTTCAACATATCCTCATCCTTTTTCAGCTTCTTGATGTCCTCCTCAAACTGATCCGACTCCCAATACACAGCCCTGGTATGCTCCGACATGTCCGCTGCATACGCAGTCAGCCTCCATAGATACAACGCCACTGTCCTCATTTTCCCACCTACGCCACCCTCCAACTTTTTCTCCAAATCCAACAACCACTGAATTATCTCATCCGTTACATCAAACCATTCCTTTGGCAACATATTCGCCACACACGGAATCACACCTACCAATCTCTTCAACTCTTCCACCACACTCCTCCCTCCCTTCATTTTCATCCCCTGGTATATTTCCCAAGGGAAGTCCCTGCCCTTAAGCTCCTCATAGTCTGTGCTATCCGCCAGCGCCACGGACTCCCCTATTACCTTGGCCCTGAGCGTATACACGCACCCTCCCGACTTACTCGCCATATTGCCTCTCCCCAATGGTTCTACCAACAACCTCTAACACGAACACAGCAAAAGCTGCCCTTCCAATACACCCAACCCCAAACCCAACAATACCGCAACTAAAAACACCCCAAAACAGACAAAACCGCATGAAAGTATAATATCACCTCGCTTGTATAATATCACCTCGCTGAACACAATTAACCTAACATGCCACGTATACATCTTGTACACCTCTTATACTATATAGGTATTAAGATTAAATTTCTGATTGAGTGATAGATCCATATAATTATTACAATTATTGAAAAGTTTCGACTAACAAATTAGAAACACTTTAGCAATCACGTCATTGTAGCTCAATAGTTAAAAAAAAATCAGTTTATAAGTCATCTCAAGCAAAGATACTATTGATGTAGGTATTCGTTAATTACAGTCTTTAAATACATTCTACATAAAATCTACACACTACATTCTACAAACAATCTAAAAATGTGTAACAAATTACATTAATGTAATAATTAACAGTATACATTTTAACAAGTTCACATGTATACTTCGTTTACGAGAGACGGTGTTAACCTACAGTATATTGAAAGACTCAAATAAACTAACTAGACTTGAGATAGACCAATGACCAGTAATGAAAAATACCGAATAATAACGATTATAATATTATATTATCTTTCACTATACTAGGATTTATTATAATTTTGTATTGTTAAATATGTATAATGATTAATATTGTTTTTGAAAAAAAAAAACCTTTTTAAATTTCCTTTTATTTTTTATTCCTAAAAGTAGTACTATTAACTTTTGTAGCCTCTTAATTGCTCATTGACGTATTATAATTTCAGCATAGAAAATTTCATAGAAAAACGTCAATCCAAGCACACATGACTAATTAAAATAAAAAGTCAGATATGAAATTCACGTACAAACGGAGTCCACAAATTTATTAAAATATGCAAATTTGTAAACATTAATAAATTATGATAGTATAAGGAAAAAAATAACTTAAAGTTTGAAAACATGTCGCCAAATACCAATGAACATGTTACGTCAACATAATTTGAGAGCCAGTACCTCCAGACTTAGCGTGTTTACGACCCTGGATTTAGCATTAGATAAAATTGTGGTCAAAATGCTGAGCCTATATAGTATAAAAATTATTTTAATGTAATTTTAATTATTGGTTGCAAGCCTAAAAATGTAGACCTGAATCAATTTATGTCTTTTTTTAAACTAAATGTTTTAAATAAAAACTGTCTGCGGTAAAAACGGTTCGAAAGAACTGATGAACTGTTAAAACATACTTAAATGATGTCTTGTTTGCTTTAATGACGCGGACATGAAACAAATGATGCATGTGATTTCACCGAACGACACAGTTCCCTGAACCTTCTTAACTGTACTTAGTTCCCCAAAGAAAAGGAACTGGTATAGGTTCAATCCGCAGCCAGACATGTTTTGCGCAAGTACTGTATTTGAATATTCCGGGTGCAAGAGAATAAAATTAATTTAATTATAATGGCTTAAATTTATTTTTATTTATAACAAAAAGAAAACAATAAAAATATACAAACAATGAACAATCTATATTACGTTGAAATTTAAATATTTTCAGTCTAGGTACCGCTACCTATTCAATGTTACTGCGAAAGAGAGTATTTAATTTTGCTATCTTGAAAGCAAAACGAGACTAACCCTGTTTAGTCAGAATTTAATTATTTATTGGGTTTGCTTTCGAATTATGGTACAACCAATTAATCAAATCAAA
The DNA here is from genome assembly GCA_014132275.2 of Samia ricini. Classification (NCBI taxonomy): domain Eukaryota; kingdom Metazoa; phylum Arthropoda; class Insecta; order Lepidoptera; family Saturniidae; genus Samia; species Samia ricini. The sequence goes on from AP028157.1 coordinate 14,869,304, forward strand.
ATTTATTTCTTCAATTCAGGCCCTACGAAGGCGCTTATGAACGTCTAAAACACCACCACCGGTTCGAAAAACAACCCAGCCGAGAAGAGCCGGTAAGAAACTCGATCTGGTTCTTTTTTTTTAATAAATATAATACATATCATTTTTTTTTTTTTCAGATAAAAAAAAAACTATACAAATCATAGTCTTAATAATGTTAACGGAAGCACAGAGATGTGGGTTAATTCCAGACATCACTATCGTTCACGTAATGATCCACCCTGTAATAACCTTTTGAGATTAAAACTTGCTTGACATAATACTTGAACTTATTGTCAGGTAAATCGGTAATGTTACTTGGGATCTTATTGTAAAACCGAATACTATTACCTATAAAGCTTTTATTACACTTTCTTAACCTAAAGCGTGGGACGGCCAACTTGTCTTTACTTCTAATATTAAAATTATGATGATCATTCACTAGATCTAGCTTGTCAAAATTTTTTACAACAAATATAGCAACCTAATTCATAGTCATGACAGAGATACTTGGGAATTATTATGTTAAAAAATTACCGGAGATGTTCTTGTATGTTATAAATGTATAAAAAGATATGTTATTATGTACATATCTATGAAAATGTTTTACTTTATTACAATGTTTAAGTATCATGTTTAGACAATATAAGATAGTATAAAAAAGTGTTAGCCTTAAAATTGTACATATTCGTATCATACAGCAATACAGGACACTTCAAATTAAAAAATACGTCAAGACGTAATTTCATTTACACAATGTAAGAAAATGTAATTTCAAACGATATGAAACTTTGCTAGTTAGTCAGGAATGGCGCACTGCCTTCGTAGGTTTTACAATATGGTGGCGTCTAAAATTGAATATTGCAACTTTATAATTGAAAGGGAGATCCATGCAGTTACAGTTGGAAAGTTTGAGTGGCAATTAATGTTTGCATAAACTAACCGCATGAAACTCTGCTCGGAAGCCTTGGTAAGAGAATGGACCGTACGCTTCGTAGTTAATAATTTCATCACCTGCAGCACAATACAACAGAGATAACGTTGAAACTCTATTACAATCACTTTCAAAGGTATATAAAATAGGGTTCCTGTGAGGCATCATTCCTTCAAAACTACTCAAAACTCTTATGTACACTTTTTTCCGCTAATAAAAACAAAAGATTCTCTTTATATATATATAGCGGACTTACAAATATCATTATTGCCTCCGTATGATTAGATGGTTTGCAATCGGTAACAAAGCTTCTTACCTACTTCTTTTGCTTTCATTGCATCCATTACACTAGTATATTAATTATTTTCTTTACTCTACTAAATGTACCATAAACGATTATAACATATTCAATTTCATATTATTATTTATCTATACAAAAGTACATGATAACCATCCGGCACAAGAAGACATATTGTAGTATGATTAAGTTAAAAAAATTGATTAGTTTTGTAACTAAAGTCATATTTAGAAATAAAGAGTCATTCAAGTACCGTATAAAGAGAATTTTAGGCATTTTTGACTCTCCCCTTTTGTCAAGAATACTAGGCAAAGCTCCCCCTTATAGTAGTATGCTAACGAATGCATAATTTTTACAATATCTGCTTGAGCAAATAAGTCAACACAGAGTCATTGATACATAACAAAAAAAGATATTTTAATACAATCACATATTCAAAACAAAACAACTGATGATGTTTTAATCTTAATATTATCTCCTGTCAAGTAAAAAATAAAAATGGGACTTATATAACTCTTCCATAAAGCCTCTCGAATTGATAAATAATACGACACGGAACAAGTTTGTTTTACGAGAGTAATTCTACCGTTAACACAAACTACGATTCAATTAAAACAATTATGCAGAAGCATGCATCGGAATTTATGAAATGGTGTATTGAAACGATGTTTTATTCTGTAATAACATATTACTTATTGAAAGTATTTATATAATATTTTTTATTCTACTAATACAGTTAATTAATTAATTAACTAATGCAGTTAATTCGCGCATGATCGTTAAAATTATTCAAGTATAAAATGTAATTAACTCTATTTATACCAGATACTGATTAGTTAATGTAACGTATATAGTTTACACATTTGCCATTAATTATACGCCAATTAGTGGAGTTAAATGTGACTAGCTGTGCTCGCGACTTCGGTCGCGTGAAATCCCGTCCCGTCCCGTCCCGTCCCGTTTTAAAACTACTAATCGGTTCAGTAGATTGTAGTTCGTTGGCGAACAAATTAATAAATAGACTAAAAAAAATTGTACGTGATTTAGAACAGACAAAATGTGTCCTGTACTAAATTCAGAATCCCCAAATAGGTTTTTTCTCAAATAACATCAATTCAACCTCCAATCTGTACATTTTGTACCGTTAGTTTTTTGTTATAGGTATATAGGTATTATAGGTGTAATGTTCCACAACAGTCTACATTATTAAAAAAAAGTATAGTTTTGCCACCTATGAATAATCTTCAGAAATACAGAATTACATAAATACATAATTTTCTTACGTAATCACAATTCATAACAATTCGTCCCTCATATCATCAAAAATAAACAAAACATGAATCGTCCAACTATAGTTAGAACGAAGTAATATTAGTACTTATTATATATACTTATTGATATCATAATTGACAGTCCGTTCACTACTACCCTAAAATTACCCCTTAATATAACGCATACAATTGCTAGATATTATATCAAAATATACTTTTCTCATTTACTATATCAGATATATATTATTAATATACACTATAAAGATATTTATATTATGTCATTTAGTTCAATTTCAACCAATCGATCAATTTTTTGTTCTCGAATAAGATTAAAACGCATTTACCTACCAACTCTTCTTTCATACTATAGTCGCCACATTTTTTTGGTTTTGGTTTTGGCTTTTGATTGAATGGACAGACTTTTAGTGAAATAAAGTTTTGATGTTACTCCGAAATATGGTTCATAATTATCGTTTTGAATTTTTAAAATACACTCGGTACTTTGTAATTTATACCTGCACAAACAAACAGACAGACAGACATTTCTAAAAATGATAGAAATATGTTTAATTATCTATTTTAGTCCCTTGCAATCATTATAATTTTTACAAAATCGGAAATGAACGTGAAATTTGCAATTTTATTATTAGTAAAGATGTTATATTTGAATGTAAGTTAGTATTTTTTATATGACATTTCAGTAAAATCTATTCTAAAATAATAATAAAGAATGAATTAAAGGTTTTTAATACGATACGAAAGTATTTTACAATATCCGTACTATGCAAGCTCTATATCGTGACTCGCTTCTACATAATCATGTTTATATTAATAGTGTTATACGAAGGTTCCCCTATGTATCGGTTATTTCCTTCGTGCATCATTTTCCTACATATAATGTAGAGGATATGTGCAATTACACAATATTATGTTATATCTTTGGCAAATTTATTTAGTTTTCGTGACTTAGAAGTATACATGTTTATATTTTTGTCAGACGCAAAAATCTCTACCATTTCAATCAATCTTATAATATAGAATTACGAAGACGTCATCAGTGTATTGATCCAGACAACATTTTTCGTTATTATGTTAATAAATAATTCAATGGACGAGCATGACAAGATCAAAATATTACGTATATTCCGTCACCATTAATTACGGCTGTAATATTTACCTAGATCTATCCTCTAACTTATTACCTTAAGACGAGTAATTGGCCAATTACCCAACAGAAAGTCGTAATATTCTTATAACTATGATACGTTCAAAAACGTGACGTGTGGATTTCGAATGTATTTGTCTATTAGAGAAATATATTTTTTAATCTAAAAAGGATAACCCGAAAATCAGTTGATTCATTAAGAAACAATTTCATATTCAAAATCAGTCCTTAACTTGTAAACTACAGAAGTAATTTGAGTGGAAATACATGCACAACATAATTTAATTATTTAATCAGCTGTATTTTTGTGAAATTGTATTTTTTAATTAAAAATAGTACAGTGTGGCTGGCGAGGGATGTATTCCTGTCGGGACAGATGGTGATCGATTGACCGATGTAACGTAGTAGCAGCTAATAGTATGCTATAAAAATGCTGTTATTCTTTGATTATGCGATTAAAAGTATAATAATTTCAAGCTAGTTTTAACCAATAAGATAAAGGAAACTAACTAAAACTATTTTTATGTTATTTCAAGGCTGTACATACTTTTAATTTATAATGATGTGATAAACTGAACTGCAACTGAAGAGATATACCTACGCATTAGAAATCCCACACAATGAGTGACTAACAAGATGAAAGATAAAAAGGTCACTTACAAAAAAAATATAATGTTACTGCATTTAGTTATCATCTACATGTATTAAGACATAATCAAACAAAAAACAAATGTAGAAAAATAATATACCTATAATGTTTTGAATTTCTAATAAAACATAAATGTTATTGTTCTATTGATACGAATAAATGTTTTTTTTAGTATAAAATCTTACTGCGCTGTATTTTCCTGTCCAACGTTTTTAAGTGAATCAAGCATCATATTAGCATGCTTTCGGTTTTCGATAAGGGCGTCACGTTTCGCACTATTCTGATTCAACTGCACCAGTAAACGTTTCCCGTCTGATATCTTTGTTCCTTTAACCTATAACGGTTGTCTTATATTTCATTATTATTATTACAACAATAGTATTTACAATTTTAATGTCGTTTCAGTATTTCAAGTTATTTTATGTCAATTATTTATTTTCGTATGTAACGCACCGACTCTTAAATAAAAGTCATCAGTCGCCTAATTTTTGTTACCTAATGATGCAATGATGATAATTTTAAAATAAAAAATGTTTTTTTTTTTTATATAAATGTATTAGCGTTCGCCCAGTGATCGCAATTCGATTATAATCATTATAATGATAATTAAGAAAGAAACTGTGTCCATAAATTGTTTTTATTGTACTTACCTCTTAAGAATTTGGTCGAAAGAAGATACTAGTGTGGCCTTTTGCAATCTTTTACATATTCCCATAACTTCCTCGAGTTCCCAGTGCACAGAATGCTTGCTGACTGCATCTTCCTCGTCATACAAGTCATCGAGATTTGTTACTTCCTAACAATGTACAGTAAAGTAACATGAAAGGTTCAGATAAAGATTTATACTATTGAACTAACTACATTTTAGATATTATTTCTACCTCTTTGCGTATTAGCTCAGGAAATGAATCGGTTAAGTAAGCGACTTCACGGCGTGCTAGCTTTAGTGTTCGTTCTCTCTCCTTCATATTAGTTTTTTATTTGTTTTTTCCAGTCTGCTAAACTCAAACTTTCTATCATCTAAATATTCCATAGCGAGTTGACCCATCTCCGTTGCACCCATGAGGCATTTACCTTGAGAACGGCAGTCGAGTTTAAGAGCCTCCAGAACTACCGTAAAGTATGATGAATCCTATGGGAATAGAGTAAATTCATATGAGAATTTTAAATTTCTTAATAAGTTTAACGTAAATTAACACAGTATGATCCATGTTCTCCGTATCAATAGTTTTGGTTAAGACAAAATCAATCATTTCTATTTGGAATTTAAAACTTTTAATTGATTTATTAAAAACTTCTATATATAAATATACAATTTATACATCTAAAGTTTTGCAAGACGTGCAAGAAACTATTTACACATTTTTTAACACAGTCATTATTTAGACCGAACACATGCATAAAAGCATTTGAAACGTTTCAAAAAAAGAACAAAGAAAACTTTGTTCAAATAAGCGCCATCGTTTCAGCAGGGTGGTGTCATTTGTTTTATTAGAGCGCTTAGCGCGAGCTGCAAAGCCAACCAACCGCCCGTACTGGAGCTTAATAGGAAACGATTTCTCGACAAGATAGAATTATGAAATCAGTAATATTTCTACTTTTTGAACAGAAGGATTAAAATTTATTGTGGTTTAATAAAAATATATACACTTCATTTTTGTTTATTAGCTCTTGTGGAACTCTAGTTTTTTTCCTCAATTTGTCATGTTTATTGTTATGATTTCGACCACAAGGCGAATACTATTTATGTATTATAAATATATGTTTACCCTCCATCCATCCACCCATTAAAATGTAAAACGTTAACTGTTGGGCATAGATTTCCCCAAAAGATCTTCACAACGACCGATCTTGCCTCAACCTCATTCATCGGGCTCCCGCGACCTTTACTAGGTCGTCGGGCCAACCCACGCTTCATTTTCCAGTTCGCGGCAGCCATTCGAGAACCCGTTGCGTCCATTGGTCATCGGTTCGACGAAAAATGTGCCCAGGCCATTTCCACTTAAGTTTGGCAATTCTTTAAGTAATGTCAGTAACTTTGATTCTTCTGCAGATATCCTCATTTGTAATTCGATCACGCAGTGAAACTCCAAGCCCATTGCCCTTTAGGTAACTTTGATCTTTCTTATTTGGTCCATTGTCTCAGTGCTACACTGGTCGAAGATTTTTCTCTTAAGAGACTGCGGTATTTCAGACAACAAGATTCTGCGTAGCTTCCCAAATGCAGCCCAGCCGAGATAGATTCGACGAATAACCTCTTTTACAAATTTGTATTTACCTATTAGTACAAAACTGTCCCAGGTATACATAACTGTCAACAACTTCAACCGTAAAGTCACCGATTTTTATAGAAGTTGGAAAAAAATGTATATTAGACAGGGGTTTCGTCTTGTCCATGTTAATTTTAAGACACACTCATGCTGAGGTCATCGAGCATTGTATTTAGGTCTTCTACGATCTCTGTAGTGACTACTATATCATCGGCAAAGCGGAGGTGTGTTATGTACTCGCCGTTTATATTTATGCCAAGTCCTTTCTAATCCAGAACCTTGAAGACATCCTCTAGCGGGGTAATGAACAGTTCTGGAGAGATGTATCCCCTGTCTAACGCCACGCCGAAAAGCTATAGCTTTCGAGGTCTGGTCCTGTAATCGGAATGCCATGGTGGCGTTTTTGTACAAAATCGTCAACGCTTTGATATACCGATAGTCTACTTCGCACCGCTGGAGAGACTGCAGTACATCCCAGGTCTAAATCGAATCGAAGGCTTTTTCGTAATTCACAAACACTAAACAAAGGCGTGCGTACTCCGCGATCTTTTATATAATCTGCCGCAGCGTATGTATGTGCTCTACCATGCAAAAGCCTTTTCGCAAGCTGACTTGTTTTGGAGGCTGGAAGTCGTCAAGCGTGTTTTAGATAGGAACATATATATAAGTCTTTTTTTAATGCAACCAGTCTCGTATAATATCTAAAAAGACATACTTGCCATAAACCATAACAAAGGGGTAAGATAGACCAGACCGTCTTTTCTTTTATATTTCAATTACACTACCTACGTCAAAGAACAAGATTTTATTATGGTTTTCTGCGACGATATTAAATTACTTTTTAGTCCTATTTGTGAACCAACGAGTATTAAATCCCTGATTGAGAGGTTGTAAGGTTTCCTGGCTGCGGAAAATCTTGAAATTTTATTAATAATATCATACACTATTCTAAATCTCAGCTTACCTTCTTGAGTATATCCAAAATCTTCTTGTACATTACTTTTATTGCAAGTGCGGCGTTTTTTTTTAATGTTGGCTTTTTGGACGTAGTTAGCAACGGCTTGTTCTTTCTTTTCGGCAGGTAATTTACCGCCTACTTCAAACAGTAGACGATCTTTCAATTCAGCAGACTCCAACTATCAAACATTAAATAATATAATATAGTAACACGTAATTGAGTATTGTCTGTCTCGCGATATTGTGAACAATGGCTTTTTGAAATCAAATTGACTGCGGACCGTGTTCTCTCATAGAAGCTATTTTACTGCATACAAGCAAGTAAATTAAATTTTATAGGAACGTAGAATAAGAAATTTCATAAACGTTTTGTAAATGTCATGACAATATTTGTTCTTTTAAGTTTCTGTTAGGGGTAATTAATTAAGGGGGGCTTATAAAAAGAGTTTTAAAAATTATAATTGTGTTAATTATAGATTGTAAATCTTAGTTAAGCTTAAGAGGAAACAAATAAAAAGAAGACATTAACTTGTTTAGAAACATCATATCAGGAATTGTATTTATATAATAAAAAAATATTATTTCAAATCAACCTTTTTGTTTGTTTTTTGTAAAGGCTCACAATGAGCTTGATCTATAAGAATGTGTATTATGTACGAGTGTTTGTCTTATAATATTATTCTAGACAGCTATCAAATACGTAGTATAGTATACATAATCTGAATACAACAATGTTTATAAATAAATGACCTCGCAAAGGAAAAACATTCTTATTTTAAGACATATATGCATTATTTCATACGAAAAGGTTGCATTAATTTCTAAACAGAATATCCATTTGAAATTGAATTAATCGTTTTAAGTGAGACTACGATTTTTATAATTCCCTTTTAGTTACATAGATATTGATTGATTACGATAATTAGTTAAACTGAATAATTAATTTAATCGTAAAATTAAATGTTAACAATAGAGGTGATGTTGTATTATCAGTAAATACTAATTTTATCCTAAAAGTTATATTATATATAGACTACTTTTTTATTTTGGCAAATATATATATATTAATAATAAAAATTAATCATAATAAATGTAATTGAAGTAGGTAAAAATTATGTAATTTATTGTGAGCTACTTGAATGGTTTGAAATAAAGGAATAAAATATATATAGCATGTTCGCATATCTTTCATTTAGACCTAGCATAGCATTCAGGCCTATTAGGTCAAGAATGGCTGGATGCATTGTTTCTGTTCAGAGGCCCAAGGCTAAGCGCAGACTGCGGCTCGTTCCGGGCACCGCACCGGTGGGGTCTGGACTTTACCACATTGCCAAACCAAGGGGAAAGGGGCGGGGGCCCTGATCTTCCATTGCACTGGGAAAGTTGTCTGGTAGGGGGCCTGATCTGGCCGGCATGACCTCTACCGCGTGTGACGGGACGGGACATAGATAGAGAATATATTGGTAATGACATAAATTGCATTTAGACGGAAAATATAGTCTGTCTAATAGAATATATTTGTCTAAATTCCACGTGAACGAAGGAAGTCAAGGGCACAGTTAGTAAACAATGAAATAGTAGATTCTCGTCACGTGGTAAATAACATGCTATTGTTGAAAATTTGTTAATAAGCGAAACCAATTTTTATATGTTAACCCCTTGAGCACTTACCTGGCGTTTACGCCAGCTTTCCATTGTTTTCCTATTGTCTTATTTTTACAGGTACTCGACACATTAATGTTGGATTCAATGCGCAGAAATATCTAAACTATATAGTAATAAACAATAATGATTCCTATAAGAAATATAGCTTCTATAGAAAGGTATTTCCAGGTTTTTTTTTTTCTAATACTGATGACGATACATTTAGATAGTAAGTGACGATGTGACCTCGGCTGGTAAACACCTCTAGATGCTTGGTGACAGATTTTCAAATTCGAGTGTGCTAGCTAGCCTGGTCCACATTTGAACCCAGTTGGGTCTGCCGCAGGGCGACGCGGTCAATACAATCGCGAACGTCCCCCTAAAATGCGGCGGGCGGCTCCAGGGTGTTTAGGGGGACTTTGATCCTCCTAATGAATTAGAGAATAGTACAGCTAGATTCGAAACTCTGTCTATAGCTATTATCGCCTCAGTTGCTTCGAAAAAAGTCGCGGATATAACATAAAACCGTGTAATTAAACTTTTCCTGATTAAAAATTATTTTTTTATATAATTTTAAATATTATTTTATTTATACAATTATAAATATTTTAGTTTATTTATTTTATTTTTTATATAATTTTATTTTAGTACATCTGATTAATATTATGACTAATTCCGACTAATTCTGGTTATTTGACAACACCCAAGATAATTTATATATAATTCTATACTATGAAGTAAAATTGTTTTTTTTTTTATTTATACTTGAATAACTACTTAACCGATTTAAAAATTCTTGTATTTCTAGAAAGCTAAATAAGCGCCGAGTAATATAGACTTTTTATTATATTGTTTTATTTAGAGATTTCTATAAACAAGTGTACTAGCCACTAAATATGTTTCGAAATTAATTCTCTTAAAGAAATCTCTTTTTAATAAAAAACTATTTTGTTTTAATATCTTGTATTACGTAATTGTAATACGCTGTATTTATCAGCAATGTTGTGTGTAAAAGTATCTGATCTTGAATTAATGTTTTATTATGAGTGAGCATATTACCATTTGAACATGGTGGCTCGCTACCGACTAGACCGTCTCACTAATTTATTCATTTGCCAGTTTCGAAACTTGAAACGTTTCTATTTAAGTATCGCTAAATACGATGCACACAATAGTATATTTACAATGTTTTCAATATTGTAAGTGGTTATTCATCGTCGATTTGTTTACGTTGATTATATCTAAAGTAATTGATTGATTTACATGATACAATTTATTAAATCTATATTCATTTTTCACATTTTGCAAACATTTTTATTGCTCTTTATAAAAAAATATCTACATTACATTAGTAGATATCATGTATTTTGCCTAAAATATTGGTTTCATTTTAATTAAAAACCTAGCTTATAAATAACCATAAAAACCACATCGGAATTAAAAAGTTAAATTATAATAAATTGTGTGTGTGTGTGTGTTCGAGAAAACTTCTCGAGTCTGAGAGACGAAAAAAAAATAATTATCCAAATTACAGTCCGTTGTCGAAAAAAAATGTGAGCCGTCACGGGACGCCTGGCGGATCTGAAACATCGACATTATTTCGTAAAAGTAATATGCAGAAAAGAACATTTATTTCAAATCGTGACTACTTAATTCGTTTAATAAGTGACTTCGGTAATAGTTATATTCGATGTTGCCGCGACGGGTCGCAACGTCAGACATCGGTTTTACGTGTGGCTATAGATGTTTCACATCAAAATCATCAAAAAGGTGTTACATACAAAAAATCATAAAAATCGGTCATACCGATCTAACTAACTCGACTTAGTTTTATATTTGTTTATAGGATATTTTTTATTTATTAAACTTATTCATTTATTAAACAAACGACGTATTTTTAACATACCTGTGTCAAACGAAATTTTTTCCATTTTTTTTTTTTTTCTTCGTGTATCTTATTCTGTCGAGTTGTTTCCGCTTATTGAAGTTCTCTTGATGAATACTCTCCAATACTTTCTGTTACACATAACAAAAAATTTCAATACACTTCTTTACTTGAATTATGATCACGATTGTGATAGTTAAATTAATTTATAATTTAAAGAAGCGTTCTATATATATATAATCTAGATATTCGTGAGATATAATATGTGTGTTGCTAACTAATAACTGATCAAATAACCAGCGTATATCTCAATATCCAATTAACTGATGAGTTACACAGAGAACGGACACAAAGGAGTAAATTCGAAGATCAAATATTAACTCCACAGATACATCGGAGTTTGAGACCTGCGGTGTCCTCAAAGCGCAAGTCAAACGTTTCACGAACTGTGAAATTCGATCAGAACTATAATCCAATGCATCAGAGTTACAATTATAATTTCAAATTATTCTCAAATGTATATTTTAACACAATAATCTATACTTTACTTATTTATACTATTATATTTATATAAAGAGATAAAATTGATTTTTGTTTGTTATGGATAAACACAAAAACGAATTAACCGACTTTACAAATTCTCTCATCTGTAGAAAACTACGTTATCGGTGATATTTTAGGGCTATATTTTTTCCCATTAGAGATTTCTATATTGCGGGTTGCTAGTATAATATAAAGAGGTTAATTTTTTTTTTTTTTTGTTTCTTATGTATTAACTCTAAAGCGACTTAACCGATTTTTAAAATTCTTTCATCTGTAGAAAAACTGCGTTATAGCTATATATTTTAAATAAGAGATTTTATATATCCATGCTCAGCCGATTTGAGTTCGTAGTATAATATATAGAGGAACAAATTTATTTTTTGTTTCTTATGGAAAAAAACAGAAAAACTACTAAACCGATTTTAAAATTCCTTCATCTGTATAAATGTACGTTATAAGTGATGTGTTAGCGCTATGTTTTTTTTAATTAGATATTTCTATATTCCATTGCGATTTATTGCCAGGGCGACTCACTAGTACATAAACGTGTATTTTAAAAGTATAGTAGGATAAAAAAGTGTGCCTATCTAAAAATAAAGAAATGAATGCATGAAACTAGTTTTAGAAAACTACGAACGGACCGATGAAAAGCGGCTCAAATACTCACCGTGAATAAAATCAATACACCATGGATATTTGATTTCAAACTAGCTGTGTGACCGCGGCTGCGCCCGCGTTTCATATATTCATGTATACTTTATTTACAATTTGTGTAAAAAGGCGGACTTAATGCCAGAGGCATCTCTACCAGTCAACCTTGGGGTGGTGCAGAGAAAAAATAAAATAATGTAGGTGTGATAACAGATAAAAATATGTGACATTTATACATATGAAATTATACATATATCATATCATACGTATATATAATACGTTCATATCTATTTAGTAAAAAAATATACTTTTGCCATTACAAACAGACACTTCAATTTTATTTATTAGTATAGATGGACTGAATGTGGTATGCTCGAGATTATTTCATTCGTATAGTTCAGGGCTTTTGAAATACTGTTTAGTGTTAAAAAAAATTTTTACTATTCGGCTTAACGTACCTGTTTTTTTTTAACGCAGTCATAGCTTTGGGTTTAATTAAGTTTTACGTATCAATGGGGTGGTTATTATAGTTTTTTGTAAATTTATTTTTGTTTGCGGCTGATTTCAATATCGATTCATATCTTTTAGATTGAGATCTAACCAAAAATAATTCGTTATTTTTTTCCGACTGACCACCGATTTGACATTAAAGTATAGAGGAAAAAAAGGATTTCAGATTTCAGTAGGTAAAATAATATTGATATCGCATATTCAAACCGGCTGTTAGACAACACCACGTTTTTGTGATTTCCAGCGCATTAGTCCACGTAACAGGTTGGAGAAAGTAGAAATGATTATCTTATATTAGATAGGCTTGTTAAGGCTGTAAAAAATGGACTAACATCTCCCTGACTGTTCATATATGTCAGTTGCAACCTCTTATGCTCCTGGAAGGCGTTTCTTAAAAACTGCTTGTCCCCGTAAACGGCGACGCCGAGGTCTTCTCTTTTCTTCGTAATTTCTTTACGCAATGTACGTATATCATGCGAATATCGCTTTTTTTTGCTTGAACAAATCACCTTCATGGATTTTGCGATCACGTTCTAGTTAATACAAAACATACATAAAGAGAACATTATTTTTTAAATTCCAAATAAATAAATATATTTATTTTATATTTATATAATTACTTTTATTTATATTTATAATATTTATTTATATTTATAATTATATATTTATAATATTTATAATAGTTTATTCTTTTACGTCTAACAAACAACTTTGGCTTGAATGCTGTTCTAAGAAATATGAAATTGTCCATTTAGCACTACAGTAAAGAGAATGATAAAATAGAAGATGATGTAACTTTCTGTAAATAATTTTATGCTACAGAAATTATTTATTTGTATACCTAATGTATGTTACATACATACACGTTTTATGTAACCCTGGGTCTCCCTCCGGCAGTGGCCTAAGACGTGCTTCAGCCCCCAACTAGGGAAGACCTAGCAACCGCCGGCGCGTCGGCGCGATACAGTGACACCACATATATTACCCCGCACTACACACACATTCTTGCACATTTTATGCAGGTACATGGGTTCTAAGGGTAGTGCGTAAATGCATAAGGGTAGTGCGTAAATGCATTTCCAGCCGTCAAAAAAAAAAAAAAAAAAGGTACATGGGTTCTGTTGGGGACTGATTTTTTAGTTTTTACAAGCTATAGACTTAGCAAGGGCAAATTCCGCGGAAACCATAGTTCGTGCCACTTTGGCAACTTTGTGCTAGCTACCCTTTTCGTATAAGAACTCGCCTTAAAAGTTCGGTGAAGCTGTCAATACCACTTAGGCCGCAATAGTTACAGTCAGTACGAAAAAAACGTGTTATCTAGTGGTAAATACTATTGTGTACCAGAAACTAAAAGGGAGGCATATCTCAATCAGTTAGTTAGGGATTAGTCAAAAGGCGGCATGACTTTTTTTTGCTATTCATATTTAACCTTTTTTTCAAATTTATGTTTTCAAAGGGGAAAGGGTAAGGGGGACCAAATGTCCAAAATGTTGCTTACGTAATACTTGAAGGACCTCTTATTTCAATTAAGAAAGTAATTGTGTATTCTTCTTTAAGATCCTAGATGGGACCTTAGAGAAGATCATACTACTACTTTTAACGCGAAAGTGAAATTTGTAGGGTCACCCTCTTTGTAGAGGAATAAATTATTTTACCCTTATCATTTTCTTGAAAATATTTTTGTTACTAGATACTTTTCACATATTCAAACACTAAAACTGTCCATTGAATCGGGTTTATTCATATTTCCATGAATTTTATTCTTTTACGTGGTACGCTGATTATTATTAACCTATTATTATTATTATTCGAAAAAAAGGCTATGCAGGCTTAAACAGTCCTGTATCACTGCGACCTAGTCAGATCTATTGTGATCGCCCCTATATTGCTAAACCTCACTGCCTAGACCTACAAACTGAATATACTGTAGTATCTTTTTGGCAGAGAGAGTCTGTACCTCCTCCGGGAGCAACACATGCTTACCCAGAATTCGGTTACGTATGGGTATTAATGGATCACATTCACACAAGATGTGCTTTGGTGTTACCTAAGTTACGCGGATTAAAAATCGGTCCAGCTGTACCGGAGATTAGCCGTAACAAGATAAAAATGTTAATAATTCGGTTTTTTCGTATAGGTACCGTATAACATTCATATGTATTCATAAAAAAAATGTTATTTTGACCTTAAAAACAGACGCTTCAATTTTATTTATTACTATAGATTAGATCACAATGGTATGATCTCATTATAACATTAAAAATATTAATTAATTTGATAGGCATAAATAACTCAGTAAATAAGCTAAAAATACTATATACTCGTGTTCAAGATGAAATGCGAAAGGTCGAATGAAAAGCCATGCCGGCCGAGATTATAAGAATTTATCTAAGAGGCTACTGATTGGAGATTAAGCAGCGCTCTGCATAGAAGTGGATGAATAAAAGTATTAATATAATAAGACTTAGGTTCTATTTCAAGTATTATAACTTTATTTTAAAATATATTAAAATGTAGAAAAGTAAAATGGTATGTAAAACCTCTAAGATTCCATCCGCAAGGATTTGTAATGAATATTATGTAAATAGAGAGAAATAACATATAGCCAGGTGATTTTTTATAGAATAATTTTACGTCCGCAAAAATATTCATTAACTGCAACTACGTGCTGAGTAATTGATACAGAATCCTCGAATGGAGCGTGAAAATATTGTGACACATAATTAAAATCCATAATGGCTTGTTCCATGGGGTCGGGTTTCAGATAAATTATTTCGGGGTTGTATTATATATCAGCGTGGACCATCATGACATTGAAGACTTTCAATTAATTATTTTTAAATTGTGATATGCTTACTTGCTTACTTACCATAGCGTAAGATGGTAGTAAATTGTATATTGTTTTAGTAAAAAAAATGAATCTTTCATAAAAAATATCGTCGCTTCTTGGAAAAACTGTAAGCTTGTACCATTTGATTTATTATAACATTAATTATTCAGTTATAATTCAGATAAGAAATCTTTACACCCATTTAAAATAAATCATACATGTTGTAAGATTAAACGTCCAAAAAGTGGAACAACCGAGTTACTTAGTAAGTAGTTTAAAAATATCACTTGATATTCATAATATCATTAAATAATATTTGACGATAAATAAACACATACTTTAATTTTATATATAAACTCAATTTCGTGCAGTCACTCCCTATGTCTCGGTAAAAAAAAAAAGTAATACAATCCCGGTGGCGAGACAACCAGGGGGTTGTGGAAAGTCTAAAGGTGGCGATAGGAGTTCTTTTTATCGTTTACCAGAACTGCATTCAACTCTTCTCTGGTCGTAGCGGTTCTCCATTCCACAAGATCAAGGAGAGTCGGATGATTGGGTGCATTTGTGTACTGCGCATACATCTATGCACCGTTATATATCCTGCGCATCAGACTAGCCTCTTATAACTGAGTCTAGTCGCTATAGCCGAAATCGGCTAGGAGGATTATATTATATAGATATATACTAGATTTACCCGCCATGCATTGCAAAGCCAGTGGAAAATTTCCGAGGAGCGACCGCCTTCGTTTTCCTTCTAGAGATTCCGCAGACCATATCACCAAAAATTTCATCACAATCGGACGAATAAATAAACCCATACAGGACAAACATACAAACATTCATTTTTGTTTATAAAAATTATCATATACCAACCATATAATTTAATAAGTCCGCGATATTGATTAATCTTGTCCTTAATGACCCAATTTTCGTCTTGCATCCCATGAATACGCACTTTAGCTAAAGACAGCATTTTGATATTTCAAGGCGTTCACTTTTAAACGTTCAAATGTGTATTATAAATATTTTGTACATTCGCAATCAGACATATGCGTGTATAATACAAGACTGCGTTGTTATTTTCTTTCAAAAAACCGATTTGTCAAATTAATACTCCTAAAAAAGTTTCAATATTACGTAACATAAAAACTTATTAATAATATACAATGTGCATCCGTGGCTCTTCATGTTTTTATTTTTTATTTGTTCCTTATTTTAAAATCCATTTTCTAGTAATTTTTGTATTGAATGGATTTATTGATTTTGAGGAGGTACGAAATTTGCCGGGTTGTCTACTATAACATAACAAATATTAATTCATTTATAATTTTTTTTTTTTTCCAATTAATTTACTACAGTATCTTTTTTATCTGAAAATACTCGAAGGTTTTTAGGTATATAATTGTAGGAATATTAAATTAATTTTACTATACCTAATTTATTTTGTTACATTATTGTGTGTAACTATTTTATTACTTTTACAAACAGTAGATGCATCTATCTTACCGCCAGACAGGAACGTTCCCAGAAGTCTTTATTTATGCGCTGTGCAAGATGTTAATTAGCCAGCCCTCTGGTCGCAAAACGTATCAACTAAAAAGCTCGTGAGCTTCTTGAAATGGCTGCGATCACTCGGAAGTCGGACCCCACGGCCCGATAGACGATAAACTCCGGAACTAATCAACCGATATTAATTAAGTTTTGCAAACTGAGCGACTTGGTTCAACTTAAAAGATAGAATACTTTATATCCCGATTAATTACTTCAATATTTTTTAATCCAAATGAAATGTTTTTTTTTAAGATATACTAACTCGGGCATCGCCGGATAGGGCAGTTAGTATATATGTAACTACAATATTACTTTTTTTTACGTGAGAAATGCGTTTACGCATCCCCTGTGCCATCTCTAATCCGGGAGTATAATACATACATACATACATACATATCATCACGCCTTTCTCCCGCGGGGGTAGGCAGAGATTACGTCCTTCCACTTGCTACGATCTTGACATACCTCTTTCGCTTCCTCTACTTTCATGAGCGCTTTCATACATGCTCGTCGGTTATGAGTACTTTTTATCTGGCCTTTATTTAACACATGATTGATTTGGTCTAGATACTTTCGCCTAGGTCGACCCTTACCGATTTGCCCATTCACCCTCGCCTTATAAATTAATTTCGTTAATCTTCTCTCATCCATCCTCTCTACATGCCCAAACCAACTAAGCATACCTTTCTCTATTTTAGTCACCACATCCTCTACCACACCACAGCGTTCCCTTATCATACTATTCCTGACTTTGTCAATCGTCTTCACTCCAGCTATACTTCTCAGACTTCTCATTTCCACTGCGTTAATCTTACTTTCATACTTCTTCTGCCAAACCCAGCATTCACTACCATACCTAAGTGTAGGGACCAGGACTCCTCGATACATAGTCAAACGCGCCTTTTCAGTCACTTTCTGGCTGCACATGAAGTTACGCAGGGCCCCATTCACTCTATTCCGTAACAAAACTCTTCGCTCAAATATCATCGTCACACTTTCCATCTCTCGTAACCTTTGATCCCAAGTACACAAACTCTTTCACTTGTTCCACTCTGTCTCCTTCTATCGAAATTACGCAACCTGTCATACTTTCTTCTCTATCAAATACCATTACCTTCGTTTTACTAACATTCACTTTAGTATAATATAATATTATATTAGTATAATCTGCCGGATTAAAGATGCCAGGAGTGTATGTATGTGGGAATCTCCCGGCGTGAAGCGGCAGAAATACCCACTAAACCCCTCCTAAAGGAGTGAGGAAAGGGTTGGGATGAACCTCCTCCCGTACTCCCGTTCTCTCTCTCTGGTGGCTTTTTGCCGCCTCTCTCAGTGGCCTTCTGCCATCTTCACATTCATCTTATAAGACGCTGACTTTTGATAAGATGGTACTAGTCATTAGTCATAGCATGTGGTGCTAGTCATTCCTACCTTTTTCGGCACATATCATGCCCCTCGGCCGCTCCACAGTGCATTTCGCAGCCTTGTGACCTTGAGCATCACAACGGAAGTACTGCGAAGCTCTCTCTACCCTCATCAAGCAGGTCAGACGCGTATGTCCCAGGCCCATATACTTGAAGCACTGCAAAAGCTTTGCCTTAAGTGCATGCACCTGGGTCACATTCCATATAACCCTAATTCATCCCTTCTGAACAATCTTACGGCCCGCTCCCGCCTGTAGCGACAAAAACATAGTATGTAGCCCCTCTCTATATGCCCCGGAGTGGGCCGGCCTTTATTTCCTCTGGGTCATACCTTCCTTCCTGAGAAACCCTTGTAGTTGTCGTCGGATGTGGTGTTATACGACGACCAAAAATAAAAGTGAAGTTTCTCGAACTCACAACCGTGGACCATTCTTCCTCTGTATTTTCTTGCAGTTCATGTCCTTCTAGGTTCCGGGTGAACATCACTCTAGGAAGAGGAGTCCAACCCATCCCCAGGAGAGGTGGAGTCATTCCCTTCTCTCCCCATTGACTTCCCCCTTCAGCCACCGCATGTGCCCTCTTAGCAGAGGGGAAAGCCTTTCCTCCGACATTCGCCCTGGAGGGTGGCTGGCCGGCTTTGCCCGGCTACCGCCCTTACAGCACCTCCAGCCGCCTACTCATTCCCTCCAGTGCTCCCTCCACCGAGGTCATAGCCTTCTTAGGTCACACCTGAAGAGTGTATGTCAACGTAAAATAAAATTAAGTAGACATTAGAAAATTATGATCACGATGTTTCCATTCATCAAAAAGTTGAACCATTGTTTAGATCTTTTTCTTTCCAACTTTCTCCCTCACAAGATCTTCAGTTAGTTATATTAGTTCACAACTCAAAGTTAAGACGTTTAATACATTATTGTTTAAACCATGAGATTTGGACTGAGAAAAAACATTTATTTGCGTTAATTCCCATGGTAGGTAATCTAATTTTCAAGTCAGAAGTAATTTACTTAGCAAAAACATCACAGGAAACAGTTGTTTTATTTCATAATATGTATTAACAAGAGCAAACTATACACTCTAATTAAAAACTGACATTATTTGATAATAAGTAAAGAACAATACATTTTATATAAATACGAATTGTTTCACGTCCGTCCTTCCGGATCACCGGTAACAGTGCATAATGCTCTGTGAGTTCGATCGATACACTGAGTCCCTAAAGGACAGTTAGCACATTTCGTTCCAGGCTCGTAAATAGGGAATCCGTCAATATTACCAGCCGGACCGTAATTACAAAAAGTATAAGCAATTATATTTGTCTCTTTACGTTTCTTCGTCTTTTTTTGCAATTCTAAAATACCCCTGTGCAAAGGTGAGTCAATACTTTCATCTTTTTCCGTTGTCATAAAATCTTCAAAACTTAAACGTTTCGTAGTTGTCATATATCTTGTTCGACGTAAAACATTTTCACTAGGTGTGGTCAACGTTGTTACATTTTTTTTATAATCGTCACTACGCGTGGGTGATCTACGCTTACGAAACTGAACGCAGGAACGTTCTTTCTTAGCGGTGCATAAAGCCTGGGAGCATCCTAGACGCCAAGTTGAAGCCCAAGCTGCTGCAGAGTACCAATGGGTGTTACATCCTCCAGGAGCACTGCAATTACTTAGTCTGAAAGACCACACAAACTCAGGAGGTAAAACTCTTGACCCTGAGAACCATGCTCCAACTGCGTCCGCTAATAACTGTGCTTGTGTAACCCTTGGAAGTATAGGTCGTACATCCATATTTTGAAGAACGTTAAATCTTATTGTGTTTCTGCATTCATCGTGGCGCTTCTGGCATTGTTGTGCCCAAATCTCCGCCATTTCTTCTAATTCGTAGTCCCAATACATTTTACGCATATTTGTAGCGGACGGTTGACCAGCTTCCAGACCCATAGCAACGTTATCTCTATGTCTATTGTGCAACAAAAGTATCTGATATCTCATCCAATTTGTCATGCCAGATGCATATAGTCGAGGACTCTGCTTGTTAGCAGCAATACACAGCGTGTGTTCATTTTTCATAGAACAGTCCGGATGGGAACAATATTCTGAGAACTTGGTAACATTCTTCATATAACAAAATATATTGGTAAACATAACGAATGGACACAAAATCAAGAAAATAATAAACATATCGAAAAAATATTTTTACCGAAAACATTGACAATGTCAAGTACGAAGCATAGAGTATTTATTTAGCATAATGATAGATGAACAAGAAAGAATAATAATGTATTCCAAAAAGTCTTGCTAGTGTTCTGATATATATTTTTAAACCATAACGATAATTTTCTTACTACTTACGAAGATCTCATTTAAAACTATATGTTATTACTCATTACATCATAACAAAGCTTAGGCTCATTGTGCAATTAGAATCTTAGACGATTTCAGAATCATACATATTCCACTATCATGATCATTCCAATCTACCATTTTAAGTCAAGAGTGTCATAGAATTTTCTTTTTATAAAACTGCTATCATGACAACACCATTTATGTTAAACATTAAAAAAATATTACCTGTCAAAGTTTATTTCATCTGAACATAACATATGATGAGTTTACATTTTTTTACCAAGTTACATTTTGACTAAAATTCATATACTATGGCTACTATAAATTTGCCCGAAATAATACGTGCGCACAGAGTCAAGCTGAGTACTCGGTTTCTTGTATGATTTTCATTTATCAGCAATTAAAATAAGTACGTAAATTTTAATGTACTTTTATTTTTATTAAAATGTAGAGCTTACAGATTTTTATAAGATCCTATTTAATTACACCTCGACGTTCAAGGAAAATTTTCATTAAGAGCAGACTTCGTGTTGCGGAGATACTTCGTAATAAAAATATTCAACTTAATTTTTAACATTTTAACGAAACGGCTAACTAGTAATTTATTTTGCGAACTGCATCTATTTGCAAAGGGGAATCTTGAAGTTGTCTGCGGAGTTGCGGTCTGGGCTAGTTAATTAAGCTGGGTTTTTTTCTTTAAATTATCCATACACACTGTAAAATTTCTTGTTTAAATTGTTTTCAAAATAAATTTATATTAAAACAAACTGTCAATATAATTAACTAAAAGAAATAATTTACTATATATACAAAGATTAGATAAATACCTAATAAAATAATGTCTTATATTTAATTAAAGGACCCTTTATGCCTGTAGCCGCATGTTTGAACTATTATTGAGCTGACATAAACTAGTTTAAACTGTAGCGACGTGTCACTCACTATTTGTGAGATTATCTGAACTGGACACATTAATGCACTATCAGCACTAGCATAATTACTGAAGACTGCGCCACGCCGCGTCGCATATATTCATGAGCATATCACTCTATGCGTTATTTGCACTAATTATAGTACTATAAAATAACATCATTATGTGATCACGTAATTTTAATTACTTGTTAATATATTTATGTAGTATTACAATTTGATATAATATAATTATTTTTTTCAGTGTCAATTTCAATGGAATATTAATAATAACTGGATGGCGTATAAAGTGGTTAAATTGGGCTTAAGAGGCGTGACTTTTTTAATGATGATGATTGCTTTACTATTTCATTCTGAGAGTGATAGCTTAACGTCTGTCAGCCATTTTATAATGTCCGGAGTTTATGGAAGTTATGCAATTTTGTCTCTAGGGCTAATGATCGAAGCGGGATTACAATGTAAATCGGATAAATTCACTGAAGTATTTTTCCTTACAATGGGTATCTTTTTGAACTTTATCTGCGCCGTGATAACTTTTGCTGAGTACGCTGCAGAACTTACGAACTATAGGGAATCTATAAGCAAAGGTTTCTTTTCTATAATTGCTCTTA
Source organism: Samia ricini (assembly GCA_014132275.2). NCBI lineage: Eukaryota > Metazoa > Arthropoda > Insecta > Lepidoptera > Saturniidae > Samia > Samia ricini. Next base: position 14,891,790 of record AP028157.1, read on the forward strand.
TAGTTTATCTCGTGGATATGACTCTATTATTTTATAACTAGTTTACATTTTTGTTTTATATATGATAACATTACGGAGAATACAAAGATGTAATGCAATAATTTATATATAAAGTATATATTCCTAGTAAATTTCTCTTTGATAATTTTCCTAAATATTTAGACTTTTTTGTTTCCCCCCATAGTAATTTATCCGATTTCATATTGCAGTGAAATGATGATAACCTTTTTTTTTTTTTTTGTGACGAAGGGAATGCATTTATGCACCATCCCTACCAAGTTCATTAGGAGGATCAAAGTCTCCCCAATGAAGATGGTAGGGGGGTGTGGAGGGACGTCTCCACACCAGTGTGGGACTCATCCGGCGAGAAGCGCCGGAAATAAACTACTAAACGCCCCAGAGCCGCCCGCCGCATTCAGGGGACGGTACGGGATCGTGGTGACATGTACCGCCTCGTCCCCTGCGAAATGATGATAACCTAATAACTAATGAACGTTAATAAATTAAATGGTGAGGTTTTGTATCAGAGCCATACAATTAAACATCTTTAAAGAGCCAATTGTCGCTTCTCAGCCACATAAAAATCTTCAGCATAGATCAGATTTGATTTAAATACTCAACTCAACATGGTTCCAGAGGGATGTGGAGCTTAATAGAAACCTGGACCTACTTCCGTTCGAGTCCGTTATGAAGTCCATGACCAATAGTTACTTCGATGAAACGGATGTACACCTGAATCGTCTGGCAGTAGCCACCGCGTCTTATAAAATGTCCCGCGAAAGAGACGACGACCGCGTTGAATACCTACTCCTCCCGGAAATGAAATAGCTCGTGCGAATAGAATCTTTTCCTTGCATCGTGTTGAAATTGAAATCATTATATAGCAATTGAAATGTTAGAAGAAAATATTATTAAACAAACCCAAAGACTGTTTGAAAAACCAAAGCAATTATATGAACTAGCTGCACCGGCGACTTTGCTCTCGTGGAATTCAGTCAATAATATTCTAATAGAAAGCCTCTTTAATCAACATCGTTAATTCCGTTATAAAAATAGCTTATTGAAAATCGCGATTCAGGTAAGAAAATGACAAAACTTGCCACACAAAAAGTGACCTTATCCACAGAAAGAGAAAATCAATTAGCCTGATCATAGATAATTAACATGTAATCTTGTGTCATTGAGTGACTTGATTGGATGCCATTGTAAAACTAGTGTTTGTCCTTATTTTATAAATTATCAATACAACTATTTTCTAAAAATTGTATAAGTAACTCGTTTATTTTTTAATTACTTCATTTTTATTGTAATACTGTAATTTAGCGAAAGTTGTATTATATTGTACAACATAGAGAAAGGAAATACATGTATCATAACAAATATTTCGCATTTTTTACCACAAATATAAACACGTCCATGGAAATTACATAAGAATAATTTAATAATTCTTTTACATTATGTATATAAAGAAAAGTCTGTCTGCTTGTTAGTTGGCTTATAACTGGCGATTATCGATCGATTTGAACTAACAACTTTAGAAATACATTGAAAGACCTGGTTTCCGTAAAAATAATTTTAGACTACGTAACGGTGGTGTTAATTTTTTACATGAAAGTTGACACGAAAATAACAATCATCGCGTTCTTTATAATACTGATAAGTAAACAACTAAATATATTAGATACCTAATGTAAGTCATAATTGTATAAAGAATATAAATGTTATATGCTAGCAAAGTTACTAGCATATTAACATATGAGTAGTGTTTACTTGTGAAGATTTCATTGCTTTTAAAAAACAGATTTGAAAAAAATCAAAGTACTTTCAAACATTTATTTCATTATATATGACGGCGAGTCATTTATAACATATATATTTATAGTTATAATTTTCTCTTGAATTACGTTGGAATGAAAGCTGGCAGGCTGGCGGAGCGTTGTGTCGATGATCGGTGCTACTGTGACATGCTTCACATTTTGAGGACCGTCAGCAGCTAGTACAGATTGTGTCTGATGAATCGCGTACGTTCCACGTAATCTTATTCCATTTCGTGTGCACAATAATTAGAACTGATACATTGAACTAGCCTGTAATTACTTGGTTATTGATTTAACTGATATTCTGCCCAGAATATTATTCAACCAATTACTTCACTGGCATATGTACATATATATACTCACATAAGAAGGCTATGGCTAATCCTGATAAAATATGAGGAAGCACCTACATATTTATAATAAGTAATTTTTTTTTTATGTAAAAATACATAAATAAATATAATTAAACAATGTTAGGTGGAAGAAAACTGAAGCGAGGTGTCGTAGGAAGCGAGGTGTAGTAAGGGGGAAGTGAGGTGTAGTAAGGAGAAGCGAGGTGTAGTAAGGAAGCGAGGTGTAGTAAGGAAGCGAGGTGTAGTTAAGGAAGCGAGGTGTAGTTAAGGAAGCGAGGTGTAGTTAAGGAAGTGAGGTGTAGTTAAGGAGGTGTTTTTGTTATTGTTGAGGGGGGTGTTGTTGTTATTATTAGGGGTTTATTAGGGGGGTTTGTTATTGGGGGGTTGTTATTTGGGTTGATTTATTGTGTTATTGTTGTTGGGTGTGGAATTGGGGGGTCGGAGTGTGTTTTCGGGTGAGAGACACACTAGGCTCCCTGTTCCATCATGCCGAGGAAGGAGAAAAAAGAGGGGAATTGAATTGGAAGAGGAGAAGTGGGAAGGAAAGGGTGAGGTTTTTGGTAATTTTGATTATCTGTCGGAGAAGCAGCTGCATGACTTGTATATGAGAGCAGAGAAGGAGCTGGAGGAGCTACAGGCCAAGCTCACCACGGGCCAATTTCCCAGGAAATTGGATAAAATGGTGTCGCTGGTCATGGTGTCCTATAATGAGGTGTGCCGGTTTAGGGTCATGGCTTGGAGTGGATTACACGCGAGGGATGAATATGTGACGCTTCGTGGGAAGGTAGCGGATCTAGAGGCGGAGTTGGATGAGTCGAATGGAGCGAAGGAGTAACGGGAGGGAAAATGTTATGTGGTTGTTGCGGCTGAGACTTTGCCGGGGGAAGAAGAGGATAGGGAGGAGGGGGGTTGTCGGTGTAACACGGAAGAGTTAGAGGAGGAGCTGGAAGAGTTGGATTCCCGATTAAGGGCTAAGGAGAAGGAAGTAGGGAAGTTGAAGACCTTACTGAGGATGAGGAGGAGGAGAAACAACAGCAGAAGGAGTTGGTGGATGCTGCTGTTGGTCCCTCACATGGGTTTGAGGGTGGAAATGGTGCACAAGAGGAGGAACGACCTAGGGCGGATGTGGCTGCAGAGGTTGTGGCGGCGGTCATGGGGAAGCTGGAGGGGTTGTTGAATGGGGTGAATCGTAAGTTGGAGGTGTTGGAGGGTCAGGTGGCAGGGTTAGTCAGTTGGCTACCTGCGAGGGCGGCGGCTAGGACGGAGGGTACTGTGGCTGAAAGGGGATCTCGGAGGAAGGTGGTGGAGAAGGGGGGTCCTGTACCAACGTCCCCGTTGGGGATAGACTAGGCCCTCTTCCAGAGGGGCGGTGGTGGACAGGGATATGGAGAGAGTTATTGAAGAGGGCGAGGGGGAGGAGGGATGGGTGGAGGTGATCACGCTGCGGCCGGACGCGGTAGCGAAGAGGCTGACGTATGGGCAGGTGTTGGCGGAGGGAGGCGAGAGATAAGGTGGGATTGGAGGGTATGGGAATCGAGAGTGTGTCCTGCCGCCCTACCGCCGTGGAATCCCGTATATTGGAGGTGGGGGGTCCGGGGGAAAGGGAGCAGGCGGATGCTCTCGCTGCCAGGCTGCAGGCGGCGGTTGCGGAGGTAGCGGTGGTCTCCAAGCCAACAAAGCGGGTCTATGTCCACCTTGTTGGTTGGATGACTCGGTGACGAGGGAGGAGGCTCTAGTTAGGGCGCTGTCAGGGCCTCTGCAGAATACATGTATAATGTGCTTCCGGAGGCCCTGGCATCTTTGCGCTGGTTAGGGACGTGGAGTGTTTAGTCAGTCGGTTACGGCCAACCTGACACACGGACAACAAAAGTCGCCTCTCGCAGAGGGGTTGTGACTCGGTGTCTATGGTCTGTCGCGAGGATCAAACGTGTGCAAAAAACTTGGTTTTCGACACACGTCCGAGCGTTCAACGAGCAGATTTCAACCACGTAAAAAAAAAAAAAAAAAAAAAAAAAACAGGCTCTAGTTAGGGTCTCGGAGGTGGGGGAGTTTGGAGTGAGTGAGGTGAGGGCTGAGCAGATTCGGGAGACGGAGGGGGGTGAGGACCCTATTCGTGTCGCTGCCTTTGGAAGCGGCCCGAAGGTTGGGGGAGAAAGGGGGGTTGAAGGTTGGGTGGAGTGTGACCCTGGTCCAGGCACTTGGAATGAAGCCATTGCGGTGCTTTAAGTGCATGGGCCTGGGGCACACCCGCGCGATGTGCACGACGGAGGTGGACAGGGCGGGCCAGTGCTTCAGATGCGGTGCACATGGCCACAAGGCGGTTGAGTGTCTGGCTGAAAAGCCGAAGTGCGTGCGGTGTGCGGAGGAGGGGAAGCAGGGCGAACACCGGATGGGGGGAGCGTACTGCTTCCCTTCAACTCAAGCGCGGGCACCCTTTAGGGTCAACAAGTAGGTGGCGTGAGGCCAGAGGGAGGAAGGAGTTGGAGGGTTGGCTGTGTGGCGGTGGTTACCTCTCCTCGCTACGTCTTGTCGTTTTGACAAGATGAGTGGAGGAGAGGGACCTTACTTTCTATCGCAGTGGCGGGTTCTTTTCATTCTTTCTTGCCCGTCACTGCCCTATTCTTCTTCTTCTATTGGGGGCAGGGGTATAATGCCCGCCTGACGGGGTCCCGGGCTGCGTCTTGGGTTTGGCCTTCAGGTACCTAGGGGGCAGAGTACGGGAGCTGTTCGACCGGTGTATGACGGTCGGACAGTTCCCTAGGCCCTGGAAACAGGGCCGTCTCTGCCTCATAGGGAAGGAGGGCCGCCCCCCGGACTGCCCGTCCGCGTATCGGCCCCTCGTCATGCTGGATGATGTCGGGAAGATGATCGAGAGGATAATATCTTCCCGCATCATCCAGCATATGAGGGACGTGGGGCCGGATTTGGCGGACGTGCAGTTCGGGTTCCGGGTGGGACGCTCGACGGTAGACGCCTTAGTGAGGCTGAAGAGGTGGTCGATGGAGGCCACCTCTCAGGGGGATAGGTTGTTGGCGGTGTCGCTCGACATCGCCAACGCCTTCAACAGCCTTCCGCACTCTGTGATAGTGGCGGCGCTCCGATCATTCGGAGTGCCCCACTATCTGTGGGGGCTGGTGGAGGACTATCTCCGAGGGAGGGAGGTGTCCTGTGTGGACAGCCAAGGCGTCGTCGTCCAGCGTCCGGCGGGCTGCGGGGTTCCACAGGGGTCGGTACTCGGACCGCTCCTGTGGAACGTGGGCTACAACTGGGTCGTCCAGGGCGCACTTCCGAGTGGGGTGCGCCTGATTTGTTACGCGGACGACACCCTTGTCGTAGCCCGGGGGGGGGGGGGGAGGTGGAGCGCGTGGCCACGATGGGAGTAGCCCTGGTGGTCAAGCGCATCGAGATGCTCGGGCTCAGGGTAGCGGCCGAAAAGACCGAGGCCTTGTTGTTTCATGGGCCTCGGCATGGGCCGCCCCCCCCCTTTTTTTTTTTTTTTAACGTGGTTTAAATCTGCTCGTTTGAACGCTCGGACGTGCGCCGAAAAACCCAGTTTTTCGCGCACGTGTGATCCTCGCGACAGACCATAGACACCGAGTCACAACCCCCTTGCGAGAGGCGACTTTAGGTGTCCGTGTGTCAGGTTGGCCGCAGCCGACTGACTAAACACTCCACGTCCCTAACCGGCGCAAAGATGTCAGGGCCTCCGGAGGCACATTATACATGTATTCTGCAGAGGCCCTGGCAACGCCATACCTCACGGGAGGTCCGACGTCAAATTATTTTACGAGGCTTGGCGACCTCGACGGGCGCCCGGACGGCTGCGTCCGGTGCCCCGGCGTGAGACACGCCTCGCTCGGTTGGGGTGCGCTGCCCGCTCCCTCTCCCGCTCTGCCTCCTCCTTTACGAGCATGACGGCTTCGCAACAGGAAGAGACAACCGCCCAAGCCCTAGAGCTCCCGACCATCGCCCTCACGAGCGACGGCAAGGAGAGGACCCTACCCACGTCGGACGCCAAGTCTCTGAAAGACTCCCTCCACGCGGGACACACGACCAACGTGTGCTCGACGTCGTCGACGACTCCGCCGGCACAGTGATGACAACACGGAGAGAGTTCCCTTCCTATACGATTCAGGTAACTGCCGAAGCACCCGTGCCCCGTCAGCACCTGCGTAAGGCGGTAACTCAAAACTCCGTGAGTCCTCCCTAACCAGTCCCTAAGGTGGGGCCGAACGGCCTCCACTGTAGCGACCCCGGCGCTTGGATTCTCCAAACGCCTTTCCCACCCCTCTAGGACGATCGAGATACTGAGCTCCGCCCGCCGCGCCTCGATCTCTCGAGGCGTCGGGCGTTGCATCCTATCCGAACGTTCCCTACACCACCTATACAAAGCGGCGAGAGCCCTAGCCTCCAGGTCCCACGGAGGGGAGCCGGCAAGCAGGGTCGCGGCCTCAAACGACACCGTACAGTACCCCCGTATCGACCTAATCGACATCACCCTCTACGGAGCCCGCAGAGCGGCGATGTTCCGTCTGGACATGGGCCGCCCCCTGGGGCGAGCATCTCGGTGGGGGGGCACCGGATCCGGGTGAAGGCCCAGATGAAGTATCTGGGCCTCACCCTGGACGGGAGATGGCGGTTCGAGTCCCATTTTAAGGGACTCGGACCGCGCATCGCCGGTGCCGCGGCGGCACTGGGGGGCGGCTCCTCCCGAATGTGGGGGGGCCTGGCCAGAGGTGCCGCCGGCTCCACGCAGGGGTCGTGCGAAGCATGGCCGTCTACGGGGCACCTGTGTGGGCGGACGCCCTCAACGCCAGTAATATCCGTGTGCTGCGATCAGTGCAGCGCACGGTGGCGTTGAGGGCGGTGCGCGGTTACCGCACGGTGTCCGCGGCGGCGTCCTGTGTGCTCGCCGGCTCCCTGCCGTGGGAGCGAGAAGCGGAGGTGCTCGCTGCCGTGTACCGGTACTCGGCAGCGGGGAGGGATGGTGGTGGGCTCCGCTTGCCCCCGGCAGAGATTAGAAAGGAGAGGATGGAGAGGAGGGAGATAGAGTTGGGCAGGTGGGAGGAGGACCTGGCGGATGCGCGCTATGGGCGACCAACCATAGACGCCATCCGCCCGGTCCTCCGGGAGTGGATGGAGAGGCGTCACGGCTCCCTCAGCTTCAGGCTTGTGCAGATACTATCCGGGCATGGTTGCTTCGGGTGGTATCTGCACAAGATAGCTAGAAGGGAGCCGTCGGCGGTGTGCCACCACTGTGGTGCGGCGGAAGATACGGCGCACCACACTTTTGCGGAGTGCGTCGTATGGGAGGAGCCGCGCCGGGCAGTGGTGGCGGCGGTTGGGTCAGACCTCTCGCTGCCGACGGTCGTTAAGGCCATGGTCGGCAGCGAGGAGGTCTGGGAGGTGGTTGCCTCCTTTTGCGAACAGATAATGTCGCAGAAGGAGGCGGCCGAGAGGGCCCGTGAAGAGGATCCGGGGGCGGATCCTCGGAGGCGTAAGAGGCCCAGAGGGAGACGGGCGCGCTATGCGCGGAGTTTTCTCCGTAAATAGCGTGGCCTTTTTTTTTTTTTTTTTTTTCTTCAAGCAGTGGTGGGTCTTTTTTCCCCTTTTGCCCGCCACTGCTCTTCCTCTTTTATTCTTCTCCTTCTATGGGGGGTGGGTATTTATCCCGCCCCCTGGATGTCTGACCTTTGGTCATGCCTCTCCTCAAGAGGCGGGCTAAGTGGTGGAGGGGAACTTTTCTCCTCCATCCCCATTGGGCCATTGCACTGACGGGCCTGGTGGGTTCGCTGCAGGGGGCGACGCGGTGCTTGCGAAAGTTACCCCGTGTCGCCTCCATCCCAAATGCAGCGGACGGCTCCGGGGGGTTTTAGTGAGTATTTCCGGAGCGCTTCACGCCCGGGTGAGTCCCACACTGGCACGGAGCTCGTCACTCCGTGCCCTCTTATCTATTGTATTTGGGGGACTCTGATCCCGCAAATACAATAGATAAGGGTAGTGCGTAAATGCATTTCCCCTCGTCAAAAAAAAAAAAAAAAAAAGGGGTATAATGCCCGGTGGGTCTGCCGGAGGGGACGACGCAGTGCTTGCGAAAGCCATCCCGTATCGCCCCCATCCCAAATGCGGCGGACGGCCCCGGGGGGTTTAGTGGGTATTTCCGGGCTTCACGTCCGGGCGAGTCCCACACTGGCACGGAGACGTCCCTCCGTGCCCCCTTACCTATTGCATTGGGGCCCTTCGGTCTCACTAATGCAATAGGTAAGGGTAGTGCGTAAATGCATTCCCCTCGTCAAAAAAAAAAAGGTGGAAGAAAACTGTAATGTAACTCTTTATTGTGGGATTTACATTACATCATTTATTTACTATGTTTTCCTTTACTAGAAGCTCGGGCTGATTTTATATTTAGAAAGATGAGTTTGAATCTGCGCCCATTGATACCAAACTCGAGCCCATTATAAAATTGGCAATAATCACTTCAACTTCAGCCATGTATCAGATAAGACAATATGAAGAAAATAAAAACACTGTTAAAATATCTTGCTTTACTCTCACCACAAAATATTTTTAAGTAGTTATACAAAGTTACAAAATCCACATAAAATTAGGAATAAACATACAAATAGAAGGCCTTCTAACATAAAACAATAACTATTATTAGTGATGAACTATTTGCGACTTTTTCTTTGCTTCTGAGAATTCATTCTTATACTCTTTCATCCAATATTCGTGGTTCATCTCGCTTCCAGACTCTTTATTCTGCAGAGCGTCAAGGAACTCCTAATGAGCTGTGAGCAGATGAGTCTAAACATTTCTGGTTTCCCTATAAAAAAAATTACACAAATATATGTTCAAGATTTCATTACAATTATATGTTCAATATGACGATCAGAATGATGACGATATATCTAATATATCGTTAATTTTTATTTCGATTTTTATAATATCGAAAAGAACTTCTACACAAATTACATGGACCTATTTAGCATATGAAATTACATAAAAAATGTAAAAAAAAAACTTTGGTTAATAGATAATAAATTGCTTTGTTTATGTTACTTGTTGACACAAATGCCTCCATTTTATTCTGAGCCGCAGGTTTTCTACATTTTACAGCAACAAAAGCAGTACATTGTTTTATTTTATATTTACTTTTTCGTATTCATAGAAAATTACTAAGAAATTACGTTTGGATTTCAATGAAATTTACACATTTACTAACTAAAATTATATACAGAGAATACAGTGTAAAGAAAAACTTACTATTACTATTTATTTTAGATGAAAATGTGTAAAACAAGAAAAAAAATTATAATCCGCATTGATTACAGACGTCAAAACAAACTGCCATTCACAATAGAAAATTGTTGAAATTTCATAAAAATATTAAAATTTATTTACGATAATATATATTTGTCGTGTTATTTACGTCTTATAATAAAAATATATATTTATAATTTAATTTCTTGTTTTTCGTATTTATTTACGTAAAATATGTAAAAATATTTTCTTTGCTTCATCTGGGCCAATCAAAAGTTTTCATCTTATCAAGACTGATTTTCCTGGTCAATTTTTAACAAATTTTCCGATGAGGTCACAAAGATACGAATGCCTCTTTCGGCTTATATGCCGAAATTGGTCCTAGACGGTTGAAAAATATGTTTAACTTAGCCAATTTTATTATTTATTAGCCTTAGCCTTCATAAATAAAAAAGATAAGTAGAGACGAGCATGGAAGCTAAAATTAGCCAATTCGTTATCTGCTATATTATTATTGTACAACAGTGCTGGGTAAACATTGTTATGATTACGGGTTGTTTTAGATGCATTCTTTTCACTTGAAATTTATTATTTTGTTCTCAACATCAAAGATATCAGTTTCCAAATTGTAATTTTAAATTTGCATGTAACGTGCATTAATTGACGTTTGAGAATAAAAATTATATTGATATTAGAAATATTTTTCAAACTTGTGTCAAGTTTATATACCGTATAATATACATACAGTTTACATTACCACCATTTTTTTTTTCATAACTTAATTATTGTAGAAGGTATCTTAAAAAAAAATGCCTAATTTTTATTGTCGATTCAGACATCTGCCAAAAATCTGATTTAAAAAAATTCAAACGTAGATAATATGGTTGATTTTTTACTTTGCTAACACCGTTTTAAATGATTTTTCAGCTATTACGTCTCTTGCAAACTAATTTATTTATTAATAATGCACAAGTATTTTTTATAATTAAGTAAATAGTAATACATAAAAAAATATACAATTTAGTTTATCTTATAGAACTTAGAAAATGTAAAATCAGATAATTTTATTTTATTTATATATAAAATAAAAACGTAACTAAATAATTAATAAACAATTTCATTTTAAAAAAAAAATAATACTTAATAAATTAAATTAGATTAAATAAATGAGCTTCCATTGTTTTATTGTGATAGTAAAAAGTAAAAAATTAAACAAATTATTTAAGATAAATTTTCGCAAAGTATCGCCTTCATCAATTGAATATTTAAGTAGTAGATGCTTTAGATTTAAAGAAAAATGAAATCAGTTCAGTTTTAGAGGAAGAAACAGAGTAATAGGAAATGATGATTTCTTCTATTTTGTATAAATATAATCTGACCCAGCTGCAATTATCCATTTCGCGTTTAATATTTTTGTTCTTTGGCAAAGAACGCAATAGTAATAGATTTCTGAAATACTTATTCTTTAAATTTGTAGCCGACCGCGTATCCTCTTAAAATTAAATTCTTATCTATAGAAGTGTTGGTATTGTTACTCAACAATTTATTTATTTGCTTGATGGTAATAAAGATGTATATTTGGTGTTCAGTATTTTATAAATTTTCAAACTATTGGTTAACAATGTTATTTTTCTGGAATGTGTATATAATAATGACATGTGAGAATTAATAGCAGATTATTATCACCAGAGACAATATATTGTAACGTTGTTTTAAATTATTCAAACGTTACATTATGTACAACTCTAGTGACATTACTATGACAAATGTCAAAATCGGCCACTGAATTTGTAACCAATCTATAGAATCTTCATAGAAGTCAAAATAAGGCTGCGAAATGACATCATACACTAGAAATTGCCATATTAGAGATGAGAGACAATGTGGATAACATCATCCTTTACATACAATTTCAAGGTGGCGTCAGTATTAGTAAAGTTTTGTTGCACAAGAATTGTTTTCTATAATTAAGTTTATTCGACACACTGTATCGCTGTAACTGGTCGCTTTGTTCGTACTCACACTTTATTTTCTATACCATCGATAATCTACATTTAATTTTTTTTAATAAATATTGATTTTATAGAGGTTACAATACTAAATAGTTCACATGATAATTTACAGTAGTGATTTTAGTTTTTATTCATTTTAAAAAATTGCAGTTTCTGTATAAAAACATTGATGACTTAATTTTTGTAAATACGTAAGACGTAAATGTTAAATAATATTCACGCCGAAGTATATGTAAATTCATTATTAACTATTCTTTTAGCGGCATCTTTGTCTGTCATTATTCCTTTATTTTTAGTCCTAATTATTCAAGAATATATTCTTTCTGTTTTATGTTACATATGTTAAAGTAAACCTTTCAAAAAACTATACATCACTAATATGAAGTACTTAATTAGTTGTAAAAATCTTGCTAGCCAAAACTTTAGTAAACCTATATTTTAAAACATTGTTTAAAAAATGTCTATATTTAAAAACCATAAACCCCTATTTGGAATTTAACTTTTTCTAAACACATATTCAACACGTGCTTGATGTTTTTATAATAAGACGGTGTCACTTTTTTTGAATGAGTTTGATCTATAATATTTTCAATATTTTGTTTAATATACTTATAAAAGTATAGTAGTACAATTTTTGCTAACCTAGCGTTTCCAAAATATATCTGAATATAACTTTGTTAGTAAGAAATATTTTTCTACAATATTCAATTGTTACTGTTAATTATTACCAAGTCTTTTTGTTAATGTCGTTCTGAGCTATTTTACTGTACTCCACACCTTTAATAATATTTTGAATAAAGTACATAACATACAAACCTAAAATGAGTTGTCTTCTTTTAGGGAGTGGTAATAATTATAGTTCATGTATGCCTCTACACCTTTATAATTATATATTCAACTCGTTATTAGAATGTTTAAGGTCTATGGGAATTCAGTCTATAGAATTGAATAATACTATCAAAGAAAATCATATTATTTTTTTTTTTATAAAATAGCGTTCTTTTCTCATTATTTTTAATTACGTTGAAGTGAATTCATCTGTAGGTCCTAATAATAATGTTGCCGACTTATACAAATTCGGAATTTGTATCATGGGGTAGTAGCTCAAGCCAATGTTCTGCCATTTTGGTGGCCTTGTACTGGCTACCATTCCTAGGCTGAGTACCTTAAAGGCTCGCCTCAAAGTTCGGTGAAACTGTTAAGGCCCTTTCGGTCAACAGCGTTAGTCAGAAAAAGAAAGAAGCTTATAAAGCACTTTTTTCGGCTAGTATCTATAAATATGGCGCTTCTTAGTGTATCAGCCCTCCCCTGTAACTCAACCCTAATGTTATATCCCTTGCCTTCGAGATTCGCGTCTGTATTTGTACATTACTAATCTGTGTTTGTGACGCTAGTACTTGTGAATAAATCAAACGAAATAATAATTACTTATTACAAACAATAATGGCTTATTGAGTTATTTAAATATTATAATAAACCTAAAATGAGTTTACATAAAGCAAGGTAGTTTTTCTAAATCAACTATAATTTAAACATTTGTTATTACTTTAAAATAAATAAATGGCTCCCTTTTTATGGAATTAATTTTATCAATTGTATGCTTTTGTACACTTCAGGACTAGATATAAAAGATTCTGTATAAGACCAATTATATTTATAGGCAATAAATTAGGCATTTGTATGCCCAGTGTCACTATACCAATAATCTTTATAAGTAGTTAGAAAAGGAGGCATCATATAGCAGATGTAAAAAATATATATATTTTTGTAAGCACACTATGTATTCTATTTGATAATAACCAGAATTTGTATTGTTTATTTACAGGATTAAACTATTTGAAGAAATATTAGAGGAAGATGTCATTAACATTAATAAATTAAGAAAGCTGGCTTTCAATGGTAGTTCTATTTTTAAACAAAGTCATTTCTAAGAGTATTTTTATATGCTATGCCTATATTTATTGCCATATGTTATATTGTTTGTCTTCAGGAATTCCAGATGATAAAGGACTACGTTCAATGGTTTGGAAGATTTTATTACACTATTTGCCCAAAGAAAAGAAAGCACATGAGACAACTCTTATAAAGAAAAGACAGTTGTATAAACAATTTATTGGTAATGACAGAATAACTATCAAATAGTTATCATAAAGTTGGGTTGATAAAATATTATGTTAAATTTAAAATTAAATTATTTTTTTCAGATGAAATAATAGTGTCTCCTGGTGGACCCAGTGATCATCCATTGAACTTGAGCCCTGATAGTTCATGGAGTAATTTTTTTAAAGACAATGAAGTGCTATTACAGATTGATAAAGATGTTAGACGTCTTTGTCCTGATATCTCATTCTTCCAATCAGCCACAGAATTTCCATGTGATGAAGTAAGTTTTTTGAAGTGAAACTTTCTCTATAGGGGATAACACGCGTTATCAATGTTATGATGTCAGCTGTCAACATTCTACAATATGTAAAGTATGAGATGGTGTATAAGTGCTGGCGTTCAGAGATAAATAAAATTTATATTTACACAGCCCATCATATGTTTTGATTATAAATAAACTATATGAAAATGTTTCTAATTATTGCTCGGAGCGCCAATAAATGTTAAAATCAGACAAATTTTATCTTAAAGTTAGGTTATGTTAATAGTTTCAATTAATAGATTATAAAATTGAAACATTAAAAAATAGTTGTCCAAAGTTTTCATTTCTGACGGCGGCCCCCAGGTTGCCTAGTTTAAAAAAAATATTAATCCAGTTTACAGATTCTATGTTATTAGTTTTTTTTGTCAAAATCGCAGAGAAACTCAGGAAGTAAAAGAAAGAGTTATTCATTCATAAAATAAACTTGTTAAGTAATAAATTGTATAAATGTTGATATTATATATTTGTGTAATTATAGATTGTAAACAGTAATGGTGTAAAAAGGCTTCATAAACGAGTAGAACAGTCTGTATTGGAGTACTCTACATTGGAAAGGAGAGGTCTTGGTGTTGTCAAGGTAATGATTACATACATTATGACTTAGGCATAGGATTTATTATATTTCATAACATTGCGTGCACTAATTTAGTAATTAACTGTACAGTACAGTAACTAGCACAATAGATGTTTTTCAGTCTTTTCAGGTAGGCCACAACATAAGGTATAAAATCATCATATAAAAATCAAATAAAAGTTTACTGCATGTTTGCAAATTTGCAAAAATCATAAATAAACATAAAACAATTTTTTTTTGTAGAGTGGTTTAATTGATGATACAGGCATCTTCCACATGATGTCATTTTATCCAATTCTCCAAGACGCAGTATAGTACTCACTGTTAACAATCAGCATTACCTCATTACCTTCCAAAAACAATTGAAATGCGTTACAACATTTATTTAATAATTCCATAAAATATTTTTTCTCGTATATATGTATAAACTTAAAACTTGAAAAAAAAGGAAGTCTATTTTGATAGTTGATCATCAATCATATGGTGTGGTGAAATGAGAAATATAATTAATACAAAAGAGTTTGATAGAAATTTTGTACACTCAGGTAACGGCCAAGCCGAGGTTCGTATCATTTTGGTAACCCTTGTGCTAGTTACCTTTTTGTGGCTGAGTGCCTTCAGCACTCGCCCCCAAAGTCACGATGAAGCTGTAAAGGCCCTTCCGGTCCACAGCATTAGCTAAGTTCGAAACAAAAATAAAAAAAAGGATGTATTTTTTACATTATTAAAATTTAAAAAATCCAGGGATGAAAACATTAGGCTACTACTGTTTTGTAATTTTTTATTGGATCTAATTTAAAAAAGTCAGGCTTTTCAGCTAAGTAATGAAATTCGACGACCAGGCAATGTATCCAGCGGTGATTATACACCTTTAAATGAAGCCTGCGAAGCTCATTGGGAAGTGGTTGAGCGTATTCTGTTCTTGTATGCAAAACTCAACCCAGGGCAAGGATATGTACAAGGAATGAATGAGATAATCGGTCCAATATACCATACATTCGCCAACGATTCAAATAAAGACTTTAGAAGTAAGTTTCAATACAATCTATCAATATGAATGACAGTTTTTGGAGAATGATAAGTGTGCATTTTCTTAATTTAATTTAATTACTTCTTACTCGTTAAACAGAGTATGCTGAAGCTGATTGTTTCTTCTGCTTCACAAATTTAATGAGCGAAATAAGAGACTTTTTTATTCGCACTCTTGATGAAACAGAAAGTGGTATTAATTACATGATGAATAAGCTCTCTGAATGTGTCAAACAGCACGACCTTGCTGTATGGAACCTTTTGGAAAAGCAGGAACTTCGTCCGCAATATTACAGTTTCAGGTAAATATTTATGTACTGCAAATGACTCAAGTAACAGAATACAAAAAACTTATACAAACTAGTCCATCCAATCTTGCATGTTTTAGAACAACTAGGTAATAAAAGTCTTTTTAGGTAATTGTGCTAGGCTCTACAATATAGTGACAAAGCATATTACCGATTTGCCAGATTATAATTTCAGGCACTGTGTCAAGCAAATTTTAATTTCAAATTATAAGGTTGAATCATTATGCAAATGATTATTTTGTCTGGAAGTGACAACACTTTTGTTTGCATCTGCTTTTTAACTATAAACTGTATTGATTTATTTAAAAAATATAGATATATTAAGACAACAAGACAGATTTAGTTTGTACTTGACTATTCGTGACAACTGGATTTCCGAACCTGTGGTAGTGTTTTTGACGTTATTAAGCGCCTTCTCAGGGTCTAAATTGAATAAAAAAATTATGACAATATAAATGTCATCAGTTAAATGGATGTTGTTAAAAATTTTACGATCCAAAAACATACATTTTTTACAGAGCTTTACCATATTATGTGTTACAACAATTATTATCAAAAATACTAAAGTGTAATGAAAATATAACTATATTGGTGGAATATTGACAACTTTTAAAAATTACTAACAGCCATTATTAACTTTATAGATGGTTGACATTACTTTTATCACAAGAATTCTCATTACCTGATGTTGAAAGAATTTGGGACTCTCTGTTTGCTGATCCTCAACGATTCGATTTCCTTATTTACATTTGCTGTGCCATGATATTGTAAGTATAAAAGTACGTAACGTTTTGGTTTCAAACTAACGATTATTCTATGATTCTTATCGCACGCTTGACAATAGACTGACCGATTCTGGTTTAGGTTCAAAATGAGATATTAAAAAGACGAGAATAGTTTCAACGTCCTCTATCGGCTAATCTAGATATCGATTTTTTTCGATATCGTATTCCCATACTGAGATATCGCTGTGTTGGTCGTTTTCATTCTTAGAAGTTTTGACTAGACTTTTTAATGTTGCACTAACGTAAGCCATTATACGTCAATCATTTTCGGAGTAAATTTCTGCCGTTTTTATTTCAACTGGCCATTTAATATGTCGATTACCCATAAAAATGAAACAATAGGAAAACAATGGAAAGCTGGCGTTCAAGGGGTTAATAGTTAAGTGTAAAAATCTTAATAAAAAAAAACTTCATTATTTTATTCTAAAAAGACATCAAACACATACGCACTCAGGCACAGATTAAATAAAATACAGACAAAACCTAAAACTTGCCATCAGAAATATTATGTAAAAATATATTTGTTTATCGAAAAAAGATTCATTAAAGAGATTTTTTTTAAAACCTTTATTAAAATATCTTTTAATTCACATTTGAGTTTTAAGTATCATTTCATCAACTATTATCATAATACATAATATACTGCCATCACGTCGTTTTTATTTAGATATATCTCAATTTACGGGGATGTATCATAAATGGTAAAATGGTATTAGCATTTTTACAAAAATCAGCCAGTTTATTCTTGAAAGAGTATGCGAGGGCTGTTTCCTCTATACAAAGGTAGCCCTCTGTTTTCTTCCTAGATAATAGCATTATGTTAAATATTTTTATACCATATTATATATATCCACCACCGCCATGCCCGTACGTTTTCGTTTTTTCCATAAATTATTTATTGTAGAAACTAGGAGACTTTAGAAATGAGAAAAATACTCGATTTTTACCGTCATTTTCAGACGTTCGTCAAACGAATTGAGTGTTTAAAATTTTAAAAAGCAAAACGTGAGAGGCATAATTAAAGTCTTTATTATAATTGAAAGAATATTGAAATTCGGTTCTGTTGTGGAGGAGATAACAGGGTACCTAGTCTATTTTGCATAGTTAAATCAGCACGGGCTGCAGTTGTCCCTTTCAGGTTTTATAACTATTTCTTTGGGGCACAACGCGATAGCAATAGACTTCTGAAATATGTATTCTTCAAATTTGTCACCGACCGCGTATCCTCTTAAGCGTGCGATATAACAAAAATAGAATTCCTTTAATTACAGATTAGTGAGAACAAACTTACTAAGCGCAGATTTTGCATCGAATGTCAAACTGTTACAAAACTTCCCACCGATGGATGTATCTCTTATACTAAACAAAGCTGCTGATATATCAAACAAGTAATCTCTACTCTTTGGAATACTAATTAAGGATTAGCTTTTTAAATTAATTATATTAGTGATTTTTACACAATTTATACTGTTTAATGATTATGCATTTATTATATCAGTGATATATTAATTACTTACAATTCTGATACTTTGTACTTTCATACAATATAATATACAATGGTATACTTGAAATAATTCTAACAATATAGCTCTTCCCATAAAGTTTCTAATGTAATAAACGCCCAAATTAGACATATCAATTATTATGTAATCAGTTATATACTTTAAGTAATAATATATTTAATTGTAAAAATACTCTACATTTGATATAATAATAAAACATGTGATACGGGATATTTATACGTTACAATAAAAAAAAAAACATTTCAATCAAAATCAAAAAAAACAAATTTCTCACTACTATTCAAGTCATCGAATTACAAGGGGCGTATTCATATAATAATAATGATAAGTTAAAGTTTTTTATATATAGATAAATGATTATAATCGATTTTTATAAAACGAAAGGCCATAATTTTATTAGATTTGCTTAATTAGAATAGATATATTTTCATTAATATTGTTCATTTAGGTGCATGTCAACTTAATTACATTTAACTTACCACATGTACAATAACTAGATATATAAGAAATAAGTTTAATATAATGTAGCTACTATATTCAGTTATCACATAACGTTCTGTTATGAAATATACTTAAAAAACAAAAGCATTTATATAACACGCACAACATATATGTATGTGAGAAGAAATACATTTTTTTTAATTTGACACTAGTAATTCCTGTAAGTTTACAGTATGACCAAGACCAACCTAACCGACCAATAATTTAGACTGAAGATAGATAGATAGTGTAGGCTTTGTAGATAGTCTTACTTAATGTTAATTAACGATGTGACCAAATATGGTTGATACATACCTGTAAGTCTAGAGGTTCTGGCTCTCAAGTAACGCTGCCAAAACAACAAACACTTGGTCACGTACGACCTCTATGTTCTTTTCTTAGATTCAACTCTTGAATTTCAATTTTGTTTTCGCTATGTAATGGTATTATAATGCACATGATGTGTCCGCGTGAAATTCAGACCATTTGTATTCTCCCTCATGATTAAGCACTATATGAAACTTCATGCTGCTTACCTTATAAAATGACAAACTTCCCATGTGAAAATTACAATCCCTAATTCAGCTTCTTAGAGGTAAATATTTGGAAAACGCAGATATACGTGTACATTTATTCCTAACCTACCTATATTCAATTTCGTGGTTTTTAATTTGAAAATGACTGACTTTCTTACAACGGTTTATCCTTTAGAGGTGAAATTTGCAAAAAGTATTTAGTACCTGTTACCAAAATTTAAAGTTTATAGGCCCCCAGCTGTTTAGGCTCTGTGTTGATGAATCAGTCAGGTCAAGAAATTATATATATATATATATATATATATATAATATTTGTTTTAGTGATCTATATGTTGATGCTGCATATGATATTATGTATGTGATTATTATACAACATTGTGTGTATTTTTGATAATTTACAAATATAATTAGAGGTTTACTTTGTACAGGTAGAGCTCAAAAATTATGTAAATTATGTTTTTAATAAATTTCTTTATTAATAATACATTTTGTTTTTGAAATATTCAGTTGTTTTATTTATTTTAAAAAAGTAAAAAAAAAAAATAGTTCAACGTAAATGACGAAAAATATCTTTTAACCGCACCTGTATGCGTATATGCACCAAAATAACATTTGAAGGTTAATTATTTCTGTACATTTATATTTATGTATGATAAAAGTGCCAATTAGAGTGGCACTTCATTACGAATCGAAAAATTATTGGCATTAGTTCAATGTCTCTAGCCAAATAAAACAACAGACACGCCTTTAAAGATTTAATACAAATAATTATAATATAATTGGTTTGTACATATCCATTATTTATCAATTGATCTTAGATACAGAAAGTAAATAGATTTTATACAAATATAATGTCATTTCAGTTTCGTTTTACACGTTTGAATAAATAATTAAATTAGATAAATTTATTAAAGTACTTGAAATAGAAACAGTATTTCCAACTTCGATTCAATATAATGATATTAATAAAACAATATATGTGTATGTATATACGATTATCTCAGAGGATGTAATAGAGTAGATTTGTTTTTTTTTTACACTAAATAATTAAATATGACACCTTAATACCAGTATTTTACTCGGATATAAAAAACTTTATTAAGGGTCATACTTTATCCGATTACGATTAATATTTCACATATATTATTTTTATAATGTAATATTATGATGTATTTTATTTACGTTACATCCAATTTTATGAGAGCTATAATATAGTAAGTTATAACACACATAATAATAAACTGTAATCTCTAATTTGCAGTATATTTTATTAATATGAAAGTTTTAACTTTAACATGAGAGATTTTTATATCTGAATACACTCTTATGCGAATTAATTAAATATATATTGAAATAAAAATTTGTGCCCAAGTCATAGGTAGCACTTAAAGATATAATGAAAAAAAAAAAAAAACAAAAGTAATGATGAAGGCAAGCTACTATGTAATTAGTTATTTTTAATATAAGTAAAATGACATTGAAAGCTGTATGGGAAAGCATATAATTTTTTATATATATTTTTTTTTAATAATAATGTAATGTTAATGGAATTTTCGCTTTCCCATATAGCTAATAGCGATGATATGGATTACCTATTGCTGTAGACAGCTGAATAGGCTTTTCAACGAGCCTCTCTCGTCCTATTCGCGTAACCATCATAACGAAAAATAATGAAAATTTTAGCAACAACTTATATAAAAATAAATCATCACCTTAACTAAGATAAAGTTTATAAATAATCTTTAAAAGTTATATTTAAGAAAATCGAAACTATCACTGTAACTGTTGATTCTAATTTTTAACTCTATTTCCATTCTCTATTTTGAAATAATGAAATATCACGCGCGCATTTACTAGATCACACAGAAAGACCAAATATATATTAGAAAGCAAACGACATGACAGATTTCAAGAAATGTAGTATTGTATATTTATAATATATCACATCATCTGAGACGTTTATATTACAAGGTTTTATTTTCCACCGGTGTTATTATTAGTTCATTTGGACTTACATAGCAAAAACATAAATTCATCTCTTTCCCTTGAATTACGTTGAATAACATAAAGGAAAATTTAAGAGATGTGTTTGTTATGAAGCGTCATTAGTTGAACCATGAATTAAAAATATACATTCCACGTGATTTTACTCATGCTGATTCAATTCTATATTGATTTTATCATCAAACCATGTGTCTGTCTCTACGCTAGCAAATGCGTGTTGAATAAAAAAAACGACGAATGAAAAGGAAACATTATTGTATTACGATAATATTCTTTCTATTTTTATCCATCGGTACACCTTAAACGCCTACGTATTATAAACCCTAAAACAATAAAAACAAAAATAATAATTTATCTGTTTCATAACGATATAATGAAGATAATATCCTAACTATAAACTCACTAATTAAACCTAACTACCTTAAAAACTCTATTCCGTTCAAATGAAAAAAATATAATATAACAAAGAATTATATAATATATTTCCATTGTCAATTTCGTTTCTGATACTCGTATATGATAATAATAATAATAATGAAGACCGAAATCACTATTATGTGAGATATTATTTGGAAAGAAAAAAAAAACAAATAATATTATCCAAAAAAAAAAAAACTAAACTAATTCTCGATTTTTTTTTTTTAAATAATATAACACATAATAAACATGTCAAGTCCCCCGTTCGTTAGTTCATAACCATAAATACAGTCTTATGTAATTTCTACAGCATATTCGTGTGGGCTTGTTATAATAGTCGTCAGATAATTTTATTGGCAAACACAACATTCGTTATACGTCATAATTAGCTTTAATGTGTCAAAAACTACTGGACTAAAGCGTGAATGTATAATGTGTGATTTGTATTTAATACTAACAACAGTAATAACACATATACCTAATAACCTAGCTTTTATAGGATTTTTATTAAACCATTTAGCATCATGGCTACTCTTGAATGCTACTAGAATAGAATATATTTGTAAGTGCCAGGCTGACTACCCCCTCCCGTCGCGTTTGTGTCTGAGATAAGAGACGACACCGTGGGATTTTAGTGGGTATTCCCAGAACTTCACGATAGGGGAGTCCCACATACCCCAATACCAACTCGAATCCGGGATCACTCCCGGAATTAGAGTTGGTAGGATGACGCGAAATGCAGTTCTCCACGTAACAAAGATATATATTTTAAACTAGGTTCAGCAGGCAGGTAGCATTTATGATTTTTCTCTGCGTTTTTATGCAATTTTTAACAGCACAAATATATTAAAAACAAAATAAATATGTTGAAAAATTAGCATTCAAAAATAGCCTTACAGAGTCGTGTCAAGATATATAATACTTTCTTTACTTTATTTGTTGAACTACCCTATCCTAATTCACTCCCATTGTGACCAATATTCTGAACTCATATTTTTATGATCTTTTCCCAATTTTGAATATTGTAAAATTTTCCAATTCCGTTAAATTTAAATATCCGATGTTTGCTTTACTATGAATTCAGAATTATGATCACGATTCGTTCCTAGATCAACCATTCTATGTTTAGTTATTTATAATGATTTTATATATATTAATATACAAATAAAGATATAAAAATATACATTTAATGCGGGCCGCATACGATCAATCCTTCATCTTGCTATTCATAGAGGACAGAATTTAAACGAATTTAATTATTTATGCATTGGAATGCAGTTAGAATGTTTTATAGCATCTTCATTAAATAATATGATCATAAAAATATAGTTAACGAGTTAACATATTTAACTTATTAGGCGGTTAAGTCAAAGGGGTAATATAAATAATACTTTCTTAATAGGTACCTTAATGTTCTTTAAATTCCTCAGTAATAGTTTTTCTGAAAAGTACAGATCGCATGACGCCCTTCTTAAATAGTTATATCCACAGTCTGTATTAAAATTATTTATACATATTTTGTACATATACATACATAAATACATATAAAGAAAATGTAAATATAAATAGTTTTATTTTTCCAAATAAATCCAAATAATAAATTGCAACAACTCGAATATAGATTTATGTTCGGGTATTATATGATCTTGTGCTTTAGTCTTTTTATACAAGCACCTGTAATTTCCGTGAGATTCTCTTTTGCAACCATCCCTTTTTATTAAGATTTATATCTTATTTATAGCACACGCGTATAGATTACGAACTCTCGAATATTTTTATTTATAGTAAAAATAAAGCCTGCAACAAAACAAAACATCTAAAAATGGTAATTTCTTTTAGACCAGCTAAACAATAAACACTTTCGTTTTTACGTCTTAAACAAAGTATGATAAATAAACATTAGCAAGTAAAATTATTATCAGAAACACTTTGATGGTAGTATGTGTTTTTTATGTGTAAATGAAAATCGACACAACAATATACTTTCGAACGCTATGAAACAGTATATAATTTTATATATATATAACACAAGAATAAGTGTGTAAATAAAATTTTCGAATGCATCTAGTATAAATAGTACAATGAACAAATAGGAATTACAGATTAGGAAAAAAAAGAAAAAAAAAACATATATAAATTTATGTTTCAATGTAGGTACTCCTCTCGATTGATATAATAACGTAAGATGAGATTGAAAAACACTTAGCACCGAGTAAACACCAAAGTTGACGATACGCCGTCGTAAAAAGCATAGATAGCGCGTGTTTTACCTGGTATGAAGCGTAAAGGAAATTAGTGCGTGGTGTGATAGCTTTTTTTTACTGTATAGCGCAGCACTTGCATTTAGGTTTCTTCCTGATCGTAATATGTTCTGGTTGCTGGGGCTCTTGTGGCGGAGAGCGTTGCACTTCCACTTGGCCGGCGCGGGATTCCGGCATCGCGGCGCCATTTTTCGTGCCATTCATTACTTTCGCCTGAGCGTTTTGTTGCACCGGGCTTGCAGCCTTCGCCTCAGGTGAAGTAGGAGAGTTTGCCTATAATTAAGAACCATCCAGATTTTTAAGAAACCCACCCACCGTATCATCAAACAATCAAGCAATGACATTGTTATACAATGGTGTAGCCCGGGTTACATTTATATAATACTAGCGTCCCCCCCGGCTTTGCAGGGGTATATAAAAAAATCCAATTAAAAAAAAAAGCCTATGACACCTACTTGTTCAACTACCTACGGGAGAAAGAATTTATAAAATCGATCGTTTATTGGTTGTGTTTACCCATAACGAAGAAAAAAAATAAAATAAATTTACCTCGTTATATACTTTATTTGAATTAGACTAAAACTGAACCTCTGCTAGGACACATGTAGTTTTTCTTCAATTGTATAAAATTTGTAATGCGAGATAAAAAAGGGTCATACCCCTTCACAATATTGAAAATAACACATAACTATTGAAGTAGGTTCTCTAAAATTATTTCAGAATGTCCTTCACAATATTATAAGAAACAAAATATACAAATTCCATTTAAAATCGTTCGTCCGGTGGATTTGCCTGAACAAGAACAACAGTTATCCTTTTATACATATTAATATAGATATAGACTAGCTATCTCCCGCGATTTTCTTTACAATTTTCGACTGCGCTATCACCATCATAGGCGTAATGCACCTTTTACAGATGAATTAATAACAAAGGTTACGTTATCATGGAAAATTTATGACCTTGGACGAAATTTAGATAACACAAATAGGCCCAGAACCTAGGTTAAAACTACACGACACAAAATAGGGCCTAGAGGACCTTGTTCAAGCTTTATTGAAGATAAATGCATAATTATCCTTAAAAAAAAGTAATATAATATAAATATATACAGCCAGACATTATAATTATGATGAGTATATATAACGAGTGATACGACGATATGTAAGGGCTAGATGATGTTCGCTGCTTAGTTTATATGAAAATTCTTTTTAAACATTCTATGGAACCTCCTTGTCAGATCAGAGATGAATGTTGTATTTTATTTTTTTCAGCCACCTTTTTAACACGTGGAAACCCTTATGGAAAACTATTTTTCCTCATCTGCTGGGTGGAAGCGATCTCGGAACTTATTGGAGGAGCTCAGCCCGCTATATGCGCCATTCGCTGTCTAGGCTTAAAGTGAGCACGAGGTACTTTGAAGCATTTGTTTTATACCTTACGGTACGAACATTCAAGGAAGAAAATTTTCGTACTCATCATGGCTAAAAAACTGTATAAAATATAATTCCTTATTGTATAATGCCCCACCAGGGATGTTTTTTGTATCGGGCGCGCTAGGATAATTATCTAAATTCCAAATAGAGATCAAATCTCTAATATGCCTCTTCCTGATCGGGAACATTGGCTTTGGGTCAAGACCCAATGGGAGAAAGTAATTATGGAGGCAAAGAACTAGAGAAATTTAAAAAAACTGCAATTTCATTAATTGCAAACAGACAATAAAATAATAATTTGCATAATAACAATGTATATTTTTCATAATTGTGTTATTTGTTATCCTCATTTTTTTAAATGATGTAGAATACTGAATTCTAAAAAAAAACTTTTTAAATTAAAAACAAAGCCGTCTTCAGAAGAATAAACTATAAAATGCACTAAAAGTCCTATTGATTTCTATTATTTCATTGTTATTTATTAATAATTGCTTTATTAATCTGCTTCGTTAATTTTGAAATCGGTGCCAGCTTACGGATAACAAAGTGCTGTAAATGTACGTACGTCGCTAATTACATTTAATTTAGATTAATTATCCTTTAAAATTACCCTAGTTCTTTATATACCTTATATGTAATTGTGATAAAGTTTGGTAGGTATTTCCATTTGCAAATGACTACATTGGTTAAATCTATCTGGCACTGACCAAAATTAACGAAGCAGATTAATAAAGTAATTATTTATTGCATTTTTATAGTTTATTCTTTTGAAGTCGATTTTGTTTTTAATTTAAAAAGTTTTTCTCTACTTTTTAGTTTAAGTATGTACTTTTAGGTATAGCTATGGAAACGAATATATGATGCACGTGTCTATAATATTCGAGGGGTCCTTCTCAATTTCCCGGAATTCCATTGATCAGATCCTGATCTTGGAAATGGGACGACCTCGGAAGTGTAACTTTCGATTAATTTTTTTTGTTGTTAATCGGTCCACAAATGACGTTGAAATCGCGTAACAAAATATAAAAATAAAAAACATACAGACGAATTGATAACCTCCTTTTTGAAGTCGGTTAAAATAAAGCGTAGTTTAGCCTTATGACACGCAAAATTTGCCGGTAGTAAATTTGTTAAAAGTATGTCAATATCACACACACACACTAGGAACCAAACGGGAGGAGGGCCGGTTGATAACTATTCGCGCAGACTCCGTAGGTCTATATGTATATATCTGTATATATATCCCATTTTCGAAAGCTATCAGTCGTCAAGAGATGGCGTTACGCCGAAATAATTCAAGCTATCAAAACGTTCATCACAAAACAGGTAGTCCCGACGAATATGTACGTTTATTAAGCATTCTCTCGTTAAATTAAGCTAGTTTAGATTGTAAGGTAGTTTTAAAAAATATGTTACTCATAGGATAACGGCTTTGCTTCAGTAGATGCTTTTTAGGTTAAGGTTAAGGTTAAGGTGAAAGTCTAAGTTAATTAAACATTTTTGGAATTGCCTACCAATCACTTGAGGTTGTAAAAGGCAGCAAAAACCATTATTACGCATATATTTATAGCACTTCAAACTAACAAATATAAATCAAATTTAAATTATAACAAGCATAAAATAGAGGATCACAAACATTTTAATTTAAACAACTTTTTTAGATATTACTGCTATTAAAAAAATAGTGGTCAATAAACAGAGGAGAAAAAGGTAATGAATTGTTATATCTTTTTTGTCGATTTATATACTTATAGATAGAGATTAACAATATGCATTATCATTTTCTAGTAGGTATATCAATAATGCGAGATTTTGTTTCGTTAAACTTTGGATTTAGTTTTTTAAATTATCTGTTAGATATTTTAAATTATATTTTAAACTGTAATTCGAAACTGATTCAAAAATATGTTTTATAATGTTAATATAAATAGATTAAATCATTATTTCCATTAATTACATGGGAATATTGAGAAGTATTTGATTTTCTGGTAAAGAAGAATAAACCATTTTTAAACAATTAAAATTCTTTCGTAACAATAAAAATTAGTAAAAATATCGTGCGTGACCATTGGCCATCGTTTCAAGTTTTTACTTAAAAAAAACTTTTGGACTAGCCTGATAGATAGATCGACTGAGTTTTCTTTCATCATACTTGAACATCGGTAAAAAGCCGAGCCGAAATGGTTACAAACAAAGCGCCAGAAGAAACGCCTCTCGTAAATAGTCTGAATATCAAATGAGAACTGGTCCCTGCGGATGTTTTCCAATGAGAATACAGTGTCGAGGTCTTCAAAAGAAGTATTATGTGTCGAGTACCCATACAAATGAGACAATAGGAAAACGATGGAAAGCTGGCGTGAACGCCAGATTAGTGCTCAAGGGGTTAATAGGTAAGTAAGTCGTAGGTAATGCAACTGGTGTAATTAGATTCTCTACACGCTCTTTTTTTATTTATCTATTCACTGATACGATATAACGAATTAATTAATTAAAAAAAAAAAAACAATATATTCTCACGTTTTTTTGTGTGGGAAACAGAAAATTGCGAAATATTATTTTTTTTAATTATATTTTCGTAATATTAATATAAAATGAAAATAAACGCACATTCAATTAATAGCATAAAATGGTGGACGAAAAGGTTTTGAGAAGTTTAAACCTAAAAATACTTTTTTGGGAGAGAACCAATATATAATTTGTTAATAACGACTGTATAATAAGGCCACTGACCGCTCTTTCAGATAGAAACAAAATTTACATATAACATATGTATTGTAAAGAATATGAATCCAATGATTCAACACTTACAGAGATAAGAGATGCACCAATGATTACTGTAACTTTTATTACAAAAAAAAATAACTATTCCATTACTCGTTACATGATTTATATGTAAATCGAGAACCACTGAACCGATTGACATAAACCTTTTTAGATAGATAGATTTTTTTAAATCATAGTATATTAATAGTCGTATGGTCGACACCATACGCTAAGAATAGTACCACCTATACCTTCCCGTGGGTGTTGTAAAAGGCCACTAAGGAATAAACCAAGGGATGGGCAGCAGCATCCTCTGAGTACCACTAACAACTACTGCGATCGCCAACCCGCCTGCCAAGCGTCGCGATTATGGCAATCGCCCCTCTCATGAACCACACACTAAGAAACCGGCCCCTATTCCCCGGCGCCCCCACTATTCCTGGTCATAGTGGTAGCGGCCAAGCTAACGGCGGGGCAACGGGTGCTAAGAACCTCCAGCAGAGATCCGGCTACCCCAACCAACGACGGATAGACCTGAACACGCGAACACTGCGGACTGACTAGAAAATTTCTGAGCTAGAGGAAGAAATTAGCAAGTTACGATGGGATATATTTAGATTATTTGAAGTCCGAAGAGAGGGGACGACTCGATAATCCTCAAATCCGATAACTTGCAGCCCCAACGTGGTGTCGGGTTGCTCATCCGCAAGTCAAGTTTATAAACAATGTGATGACGATCGAGCGTGTATCAACCAGAGAGGCGTTCCTAATACCTAAAATAACCAAATGGTATTTCTTGAAGGTCATTCAGGTATACGCCCCGACTTCGGCACACTCCGACGAAGAAGTGGAGACTATGTATGAGGATGTTTCACAAGTCATAGTAACAAAACCCACTATACGATTGTTATGGGGGACTTTAATGCAAAACTAGGAAAACGAAGTGGTGAGGAGCTACGAGTGAGGTAATTTGGAGTTGGACGGCGGAACCACTGTGGCCACCGGCTGGCTAGCTTTATGGAGAAGTAGGAACGCTTTATGATGAACTCTTTCTTCAGAAAGCGGGAACCCTGGAAGTCGACCTGGATGAGTCGCAACGGTGTAACTAAGAATGAGATAGCTTCATCATGACGACAAAAAAACAAATATTCAATGATGTCTCTGTGATCATCAGTTCGGTAAAAACCGGTAACGATCACCGTATGGTCAAAGGCATATTGAATCTGAAAATCAAGCTTGAGAGTCCCGTCGGATGAACTCTACGCTTCGTCGATTGGTCGTTCAAATACAAAACCCCGAGACCTTTCAGTTCGAACTCAAAAACCGCTTCGATTACCCAGAGAGTGAAGTGGACGAGTACAATGTTGAGTTTATTGTAGCTGTCCTTACGGTTAGGTCTTAGTTGGCTCAATAGACAGATTTAGAAGACTCTAAACGCGACCTACGACGGTATAATACCGATAGTATACTAGAGGCTATAGAGCGAAACAGAGGTTCCAAAGTTTTAGCTTGAGATCTGGCTATAGGGCATAGCCGATTGACCAAGCTGAAAGCTATCGACGGTAGAATCATTTAGAATCAGGCCTGAACTTTTGAGGGAAGTCGAGAAGTTCTACGGACAGCTCTACACATCAACACGAAAACCCACTCGAAATCTAGCCTAGACTCAAGAGCTAGATTAACCCGACACTTGACCGAAGATATCCTGGACTTCACCCTGAACGAAATTCGAATGATTCTCAAACAGCTCAAGAACAACAAGGACTCGGGTGATGACGGAATAACAGCTAAGCTGCTGAAGGTGGGTGAGAAACCGATCCTTGAGGCCATTCAGAAGCTTTTTTATTCCGGGAACTAGAGGGGGAAACGCCACAGGCGTGGCACAGACGTATAGTAGTCCGTTTTTCAAAAAGACCCATCTTACTTCTGAGCTAAATCTATGGCGTTGGAGGGGTTTTACGATAACGCCACAATGTCCGTCCGATTACAGAATCAGAACTCATAAAAATTGTCCCTGTCTTAAGGGGGAATAATCCGGATTTAGGCAGCCTTAATTTCATCTTGCGACACTTTCTCTTAGCTTCGGCATCCATCACAGAGTCCTCCAGGCCAACGAGACGAACTTGGCGACTTCCGCCGTCACCGTCTGAATACATGCAGCGAAAGCATCCGCGCGCTCCACGCGGGTCAAGGATCTTCATGATTCAGTATCCTGCGGCAGTGGGGAGGCAGGACATGCCTAGATTTTTAAGTCCCACCTTCGATCTAGCATTCGCTAGCACCTTTCGGTAGCTGATACCCTCGAGACGCGTCCGGTTGCAGGCGGTGGTTCAGGAAGTTTGGGTTGCGACCTTAATCTCTGCGTCGGTGCGCTCATGCACACCTGGCCGGGGGTCACGATCGCCACCCCCCTGAAACTTATTTCCCCCTTCCTTTTTCTTCCGAGTCTCCCCACCGACCACTCGGAAGAACACTCTCCTGCTGCCTTTACACTCGTCCCACTAGTTGGCGTTGACTTCATACCAGGTAACGGCTCCCACACCATACCTAGAGAAGTAGGGGCCCCCTTTGCTGCCTCTTACATCATTTGTGTTATCTTTCTCCCTACCTGTGGACCTCGTCCTCTGTTGAGGTGGGTCTGCTGGACCCGAGGGTAATCGCTTCTCGGCTGCTAAAGACAATTGCTTCTAGGCTGCACCCAGTCTTCTTTCAATAGTCTCACTCAGTTTTAGCTAGGTTGGGTTAGATTATTCTCAGCAACAAGTCTTCCAATACCACGGGATCCTTCCTTCTTTCCACATTCGTCTGTAGCTTCTTTCAGACCAGCTTATATTCGCTTTCATGTCCGACCGTAAGTCCTGTATCTCATTTCTCATATCAAAACCTTCCTGTAGCTCTTTCCCATTTCCTAGGCCACATCTACAGCAAATCTACGCATATCCCACAGCAGGCGACCAGAACTCCTCACAACCGACGCACATTTGGTATCCACCAGATTTCCCTCTAGTTCCTGCAGACCAGTCGCAGTCTTCTGCCCAGTCCAAAATCTTTTTTGGTGTCACATTCCTTATTTTATATTTCTGTCCTCCTCCCCTGACCCCACAACATATGGCCAGTCAAAGAAAAAAGTGCGCCGATCTCTTTGACTTTCGAAGTCTATACCCTTGCCTGAACAACTGGAGAATCTCCAAATCCGACTCCTCCTCCGATTCATTCTCTCCCAGCCTATTAGCCCCACCAGCTACCTTGGGACTTCCTCAGACTTCCGTTTACTATAGTTTTTTTTTTTAATAGAGCATGATTAAAAAGACTGTTATATGCAAAAAGAGCGACATAACTTTGCTGGAACGTCTGACGATTAATGCGTCGAGTACCCATAAAAATATTATAAGACAATAGGAAAACAATGGAAAGCTGGCGTAAACGCCAGGTAAGTGCTTAAGAAGTTAATTTACCACCTGAAAATTCATGAATATCTAGCAAGTTAATCGTTTTTTAAATTATATTGTTTCAAATATAAATCAACATACTAGATAAAATGCGTTTTAAAATTACAGAAATTTCCAATAATTGGTATTAATTAAAAAAAAATTACGACGTTCTTATAAGGTTATGTTATGTTGCACAAATGTTAAAGACGGGTCAAACCGATAGTCGATTGAATATAATATTATTTCAGTACTATTTTACAGTTTGTTTTTATACTGCAGACAGTAAAACAGTATGTAGGTTCTTGAACTACGTTCGCCACTTCAGCAACTTTAGTTGCCATTTTTAATTTTTTACTACAGTTATTTTGTACAAATCTGACTATTTTGTATATAAAGAAAAAAAAAATCCTTTCCAAGAAAAAAATCATGAACTCGTTTTTTTATATTTTGAAAGCACTGAGCGCATTTACTTGACATTTTTTTAAATATTACGGTTTTTTCATTCATTTGTTTTATTGTTTTCGTTATTGTTTTGTTGGTATTTTATTGCTAATTTGCCAAAAAAAGTTCAAAAAATCTGTTCTAAATAGTGAATCCTTTGAGTTAGTGGTTCGTATACGTGGATATTCATCTAACATAAAAAATGACCGACCTTTGTTACCGTTGTCACAACCATGAGACCAAGTTTCTGGCGCCACTCGGTATTGATAGTTATTGTGACCAGAATCAACAAAGAAAAATTTGGAGATTCGTTAATGGAGGACCTTATTAGGAGGAGGAGCTTATTAAACAATGCATGTGAACAT
Source organism: Samia ricini (assembly GCA_014132275.2). Taxonomy (NCBI): domain Eukaryota; kingdom Metazoa; phylum Arthropoda; class Insecta; order Lepidoptera; family Saturniidae; genus Samia; species Samia ricini. Next base: position 14,924,010 of record AP028157.1, read on the forward strand.
GTTACACCAGATGAACGGAAGAAATAAGGTGATCATCAACAAGACGCCGGAAATTATGAGAGAAGATTTGGGACGCGATATCCGCTTTGATTCCATATGTGACTATGAACTAACAATTAATCTTAAAGATTGTTCAAGCGATTCTAATTCTGATAACAATGAAGATACTCAATTAAGATGTATACAACAAATAAGTCAAACAAAAAAGTAAATTATGTTAATAATTGTATTCTTATTATGGCCCAGTCTAATACTAAAATTTACTTACTTTAAAATACAGACTGCTATACTATATACACTTTTAACTATGCATTTCATAGATAATTTTCCAGCACTAGTCATATTCGTTTGAGAGTTGTTAGTTTAATCATGTTATATTGTACAGACTATAGCAGTGACGCCACCGTCATGCTCCATCTACTTCTTGTCAGCCATAATTGACGGAGGAAACAGATAACCAACAAGATTCCCACTCATCCACGTCAAAATGCAATCCCAAAAACACACATAAAAATTGTTGAAATCAGCTTATATATGAAATCCAACTTGTATGGGAGGAGAAAGTACCTTTACCCGATACAAGATGGCGCTACCGTCAAGATAGCTCGCGCTATAGAACGTGAAACCAAAAACCACCTAAGCGCAGTTTTCACACAAAGCTAGTTTTCGCAACAGCCTTAACACCATTCCAAAAACACTGACACAAAGCCTAAAAACCTAGTTCAGGTGACAGGGGTTAACCCACCCCTAAGTTGTTGTAATAATATTTTTGGAAAATAAACTATTACTATTAATAAATACTTGTGTAGAAAATGCCTGTCTTGTAGAGTATTTTAAAATAATAGATTTTTTTCAATTTATGTCAAATTCTCATTTTTTATCTTAAAATAATGCCCTTGATATTAATTTTGAAAGATCCACCCACCATCGATTTTAAAATTTGTACATTGATTTAACGTGGTAAAATGTAATTTTTTGATTCATTTCACCTGCACATTATGTAGAACATTTATTTTTCATTGGTCCTTCTTCAGAATTCAATTGTCTAAAACAATGTTAACAGAGGGCAAGTATTATACATCTATTTTCCTTTTTTATTAGCGCAGATTATAGCGTGAATAGAAAAGAAAGTCAGATCGACAGTACCTTCTATACTGAAAGCTTTTTTTGTAGACAATTTAATTCTGAAGAAGAAACAATAATTCTTTATTTGAAAATAAGCTTTCTACTTAAAATGGCGGTAAAATAAAACTTAAAAATCTATTTTACCGTGTTAAATCAATTGTTCAAATAACTGGTTAAATAAACGTTAAAGTTCGATGATGTGAATCTTTCAAAATATTAAATGCACAAAGTTTGAGATTTTTTTTTTTTTTTTTTGCATAAGTAATGACAAATCTATTTATAATGTCGTATGTATGACAACAAGCCGTGGGGACACAAACGTTAATAAGTTTTCAACGGTATACTAACTAATACTATATACTAACGGTGATATTATTAGCATGTTCTTTTTCCTCCTTCTCCTCACAGACGGGTAGCTGTGGCATAGCAGTCGGTGTCGGAGTGATGGGTTTGCCGCCCTTGATCAAGGAGACGATCTCGTCGGCCTCGCGGCTTAAATCACCGTCCGGGCGAAACGGGTTGTCCCACCCGCTCTCGGTACTACAAGGATACCCACAAAACTTCATTATCATAAGTACCTTACGTAATACAAATGTGTACTCTAAAATATAGCATTTTTTTTTAACGAATATAGCAGACGGTAACATTGAAATCGTCATAACCATAAACAATAATTAACTAGCAACCAGCCTAGGTCGCATAGGCATATAGAAAACTCTAATTTATTGTACAAATGAAAAAATTATTAAAATGGGTTAAGTAATTCTTGAGTGTTAGAGAACAAAAAAAAAACAATTTTATTTCTTCATATAATACATAAGTAGCTGCTCTCCGCGATTTTACCCGTGTAGTTCCCGTGGGATTTTCGGAATAAAAAAAAACTATATCACTCCCTGGATTTTAAACTATCTCCATACCAAATTTCATCCAAATCGGTCAAGTAGTTTTTAAGTTTATTCGTTACATACAAAAATACAAATATTTTAATTAGTGTAAAAGAGAGTGTATACCAAAGTAAACGAGTCAGAAGTGTAACTTCTTTTGTAATCTTTGGTCTAAATCTGTAAGACAAAATATTACTAAGATAACATATGCCTACTTTCTACAATCATGCGCACGCTCGCTTCCTCAGAACGAATATAGCGCAGAGAGAAGAAAATATTAATTGTATTAATTATAAAAAAAAATGTCAAAAACTATAGCGAGCTTATTACTTTCATATCTTTCTCTTTCGTTACGTACTTCTATCCGCCTTTAATATTGAGAATCGTGACACTACTAAAGATGAGAGACACTAAAGTATCAATGTAAAAACGTATAAATTTAGTGAAAAAAACAATTGGCTTTTAAACTTAAATGACTAACTTTCAAAATCGGAGTCGTTTTATTTCATTTCTTAGTTAAAACTTTCTGTATGTTTTTATCCGTTACTGTAATTAAATTCGTTAAAAACCAAATTGTTGTTCTTTTTTTTTGTGTTCGTTTATCCTTGACGAGATTTTAGTGTATATTAATTTACATCGTTTATAGTGCGTGTGGAACTGCAAAGTCCATATCTAGTCCGAGCAACGTCTATTATTTAGTGGTTACACTTTCTATGGAGGAATTTGAGGTCAGTCTAAGTTCAGTTCACTTGTGCCCATTAAGGTGTAATGGTAGTTACCTATTATAATAATTAAGTCCAGTAAAATTAAACAATACAATACTTAATACTGTAAATATATAAATGATAATAAATCCCTTAGAATGTTGTAAGTAGACGTAATTAGAGAAATATTTTTTTATCTGTTAAAAACAGTCGTTTCTCTTGAATGACCAAATGACAGTATGCGTTTTCGAAAATGCAATTTATTTTCTTACATATTGCAGTTTAGCTATTTAGCATTGTAAATAAACAGTTTTACGAATTTAATATTGTATGTGACTAATGATTTTAAAATAGAAATCTATAGAAACGTGTATTTGTCTATTTTGTTGATTTATTTTAAATAAGTAATTACTAAGTAAGAGAGATCGCTTGATTTTTGTTGTGTGTATATAAAAATATCTCAATGTTTTGTGCATAATGCAAATATTTATATAGCTAATTAACGGCGTATGTTTTATTATGAATTGAACGTGACTATAGTGTTTTAAAATGAAATGAACGAAGACTCGGAGTGGTCTTATCGATTTACTATATCGACAATATAAATATTGAAGGTCACTTAAATGCATTCCTCACTTTAATATTAAGTATTCATGTGATTCATAACGGGTTGGATTCAGAATGTTTCATATATTCGGTTAAAGTTATAACAAAGTTATAAGAGCTATAGCTTAGTAACTCAGCTTAAGTTAGCTTAAGTAGCTTATGTAAGACCTTATGATAACAGTAAAACAACCAGAATAAGTAAAATACTGAATGATGTAAATAATAGATAATTTTCCTTACAGATACAGAAAAAAAAACCCGTATAAATGCGTAACTCATTTTTGTCTTTGAATTAAAACATTTATAATAGTTACCAAAAGTTTAAACTTCTGCAAAAATTGTACCTTTATTTTCAAAATTAACTGTTTCGTCATACAGAGAAACTAATCACGCATAGCGAGTGTGAACTGCCTACTCAATACTAAAACACCTTCGATCGACAGATAACGTTATCGGTCCACGACATTTTACACTATTCAATATTTGATAGATATTTTTTTGCTACCATTCAACAGTTAGTTCATTGATATATTGCAAACATAACATTTACGACAGTAAGTTTATATCGAACTACATCTATTTCGGTTCAATGCGTTAACTCATAGCCTTTTACATAAAATTGTTACGTCATTGTACAAATATTATTATTAAAATTGAATTTATATTTAAAAGAAAAAATGTCTGAATTGAAAAAGAGCTACCTATAATAACGGTAAACAGATTAAATAGTGTTGGAACTGTAACCAAGAAGAAAATAAATTAATATACATATAAATAGATACATCATGTTACGTAAGTGTGTAGGTATGTAACTCTAAATAAAATAGCCACATTCATGTTCTCAAGAACACGTGTGAGATGACATCACTGTTTTGTATACACGATAGTCAGAATAGAATCTATAAACATAATATACGTGGTTAATCAATTATACAACTACGATGTTCGGTAGTTAAATAGTATAGATGCCTTAAATATTTTAAACAATACTCGCTTATTTAACAATATGCTATAAAAAATATTTAGCGACCTTATATGTACGTTCGTATGTAACATCTGATAATTACTGATACGGGCTTTATGTGCAGTCTGAGAATAGACTGTGAACAGCGAACACTCCCAGTGATGCACGGTTCAATACATTACGCTCGAAGAAATCGCTTTGTCCGCCTGAAGTGATTTTATGACTAAGCTGTAATATACCTCTCCGTAACTATACTACTATATAGTTACGTATAATTAAATCAGATTATCTATCATTATTTTAAAATGTCCCTGTGTGTTTTAATCACTTTTTATCCATTTATTATACACACACAACAATGACGTTTATAAAAATATATCCTGTGTAAATTGTAACTTGTTTTACGAAATGAGGAAGCAGGCAAAGAATTATATTATCAGGTCTCTAAATGTACTAATATCTTACCGATGACTTTACAATAAACATGCAGAGGAAATAAGATATAAAAATATAACTACATATATCCCTTGCAAATGCCAAAACTCCGAATTGTATGCCAACAACCAACGCCATGTTAATTGAAACGTCAACAACCAACGGTATTCTTACGTCAGTTCTTCGTCAATGAAATCGGATAATTTCACGAGACCATCTAAACATCTATATGATATGACGTATTTTCTTGTGTTGAAAACAGGGTTCTAATTTTTAAACAAAAATCCATTAGAAAAATCTCTTTTCACCAGATAATAAGATACATTTTATTTCTTGAATTGTAACAATAATAATCACGAATGACAGTTGCGAGCGCTTACCTGATCTGTCTATTGTACATTGCGTGGTCCGCCATATCGGCGTGAGCGGCGGCTGAAAGCAGAGCCGCGTATAGGACGTGGTTTTCCGGCTGCGAAGCTGGAAGTGGCGGGGACAAGCACTGCGGCCGTGCCCCTTGATAAAATGACACGCGTACCTTGGAACGTTCTGACCTGAAGCATTAAAAAAATAGTCTGAAAATAAACAGACCTAAAATAACAAATATTTATATACAATTATATTTGATAATTAAATGGTACTATCATCTGCAATGTCATGTACGATTGTAACTTTAACATTATAGGCTAAGTTCTCTATGTTTAACGTGAATATATTTTAGATTAGCTGTGTGCCCTCGGCTCCGCCTGCGTTTCATATATTCTTCACTGCGTAATACAGTTTTTACATAATCATTGGAAAATAATGTTTCGATGGTGCTGTCCACTGAACCTTATTTCGTTCACAATTTCATAAGTCTTAATTTTTTTACGCAGAACCCTAATTATTTTCGAAACATTAAAGTAACCTATGTGACGCATAGTTACTTCAGCTATCTAGCAAAAAAAAAGCCTAGTCGAAATCGGTGCAGCCATTCCGGATATTAGCCGGAACAAACAGACATACAGAAATTTGAAATATTGTGTTTTGTTATAGCTACCGTATTTATATACATTTATATGTATTTAGTAAAAAATATTGCAAACAAACAGACACTTCAATTTTATTTATTAGTATAGATATCAAGGTATTGAAATCCTGAATTAAATTAACAAACGATGCTATATTATGTGCATACATGTTTTTAAATCGAATATTACCACAGGGCGTGCATATAAATGGCGCGGTGCATAAGGAAAATAAATAAACATTCGTAGGTAACAAAAGTTTAACACGTAAAGCTTAATAAAGCATAATAAGTGTATTGTAAAAGGCGCAGCACATTTTACATAAAAAAAAATATAATAATAATAAATATAACCTTATTAATTTACCAAAGAGTACGCGTATATAGTGTATTCTTTAATATATAAATATACGATAAAATTATGTGTACGTTACTTTTCAAGTATATGACCTGATTGATACTCTTGTTTTTTTTAATGATTTAGATCAACTACCTAGTTTTAAAATTGAGGAATAATATTATCATTAAAAATACGGTTTTTAAGTCTAATCCGGGTCATTTTAAATTAATTATTAATTATAAATATTTTTACATCAACGCGCTAATAAGCCCAATAAACGTATGTTATTATTGTGCTTTTAGAGTGCTTGGAGCGCATTACAGCATCTATGATTCCACTATATGTTTTTGCCATGCAGCCAAATTTTTATAGCTTGTGAATGTAACATTTCTGAACATTGGGAAGACACGGACGGACTAATAGTTTCGACACACAGCGGGTGTATGGTGACGCCAGCGCGATTTTACTATAGAAGAGGTCGCGCACGGCTCAAGTCGACGCGATGTCTTTTATAGAAACATCGCGTTAGCGTCCCAACCCGCCCTCTGTGTGTCGAAACCATTAGTCACCATCATTCCACCGCCTTACGGATTCGTATATATACACTATCAATTTATTTAGTGGAAAGCGGAATAAATTAAAATCGTATATGAAATCGATAAAAACACAATACTGAAACGCCTGATTATATATACATTTTCTCGTTTTATTATTATCGCTGCAACTGTTTTTAGCGTTGTTTATTTATACGACGTTTTTTTACGAATATATGGAATTAATAATTAAATAAGTACTTTATGAACAAAATTATATAAATATTTTATTGACTTACTTTAAACCAATACATAACTTTATAATTATCAACGCAAAAAGACACAATATTTCATTGGCTAAAATCATTGTTTTAACGATAAATGTTGCTCTCGTATAGAAATGCAATCACTTTCATAAAATCATTCTCACCAATCTCGTCTACCAATCGAGAGTAAATATCGGTGGCTACATAAACACATTTCCAAGTCTCTAAAATGCAACCTACGATGATATAATACTGATCGTATACAAGAGGTTATAGAACAAAACAGAGGCTCCAAAGTGTTCGCTAGAGATACGGTTATTAAGCATAACAGCTTAAATAAGGAAAAAGAAAAAAAAAAATGATATATGTTATATATATATTTTAAAAAAACCAGATCGAGTTTCTTGCCAGCTTTTCTCGACTGGGTTGTTTCCGAACCGGTGGTAGTGTTTTAGACGTTCATAAGCGCCTTCTTAGGGCCTAAATTGAATAAAATTTTTTTTATTTGATTTAAGCTGATTCACCAACCTGAAGGCTGACGACGGTATAATCATATTCTCCAGACCTGAGCTTTTGAAGGAAGTCGAGAAGTTCTACAGACAGCTTTACACTTGAACACGAAAACCCACTGGAAATCTAACGCTAGACCCAACAGCTAGAATAACCAGACTTTACCGAAGATATCCCGGACGTCAGCCTGTATGAAATTCGAATGGCTCTCAAACGGCTTAAGAACAATAAGGCGCCTGGTGATGATAGAATAACAGCCGAGCTGCTGAAGGCAGATGGAAATCCGATCCTTGAGGCCCTTCAGAAGCTCTTTAATACTGTCATACTCGAGGAAATAACGCCACAGTCGTGGCACAGAAGAGTAGTGGTCATCTTTTTCAAAAAAGTGCTTTAGCAAACAACATACTTTTGAAAAATTATAGACCCAACTCACTTCTTAGCCACATCTATAAGCTGTTCTTGAGAGTCCTCACGAACAGACTAGTGCGCAGGCTTGACGATTTCCAGCCTTCCGAACAAGCCGCCTTCTGAAAAGACTTTACCTAAACTACTAAATTTTACCACATTCATACGCTACGGCAGGTTATACAGAAGACCGAGGAGTAAACCTACCCCTTTGCTTAGCGTTTGTGGACTACGAAAAAGCCTTCGATTCGATCAAAACCTGAACTGTACTGCAGTCTCTCCAGCGAAGCCAAGTGGACTACAAATACATCAAAACATTGAAGGGTTTGTACGATAATGTCACAATGGGCCGAGTTCGGGCAGCTACTTAGAATCTTCTCGTCCAAAATACCGCAGTGTCTCAAGACGAGTCTTCAACCAAAATGTGTTTCCAGTGATGACGTACGGCATTGAGACGTGGTCGCTCACAATGGGCCTAATAACAAAGTTCAAAGTTACTCAAACGGCAATGGAGAGGGCGAAGCATGGAGTTTCACTGCGTGATCAAATCAGGAATGAGAAGATCCACAGAAGAACCAAAGTAACCGATATTCCCTGAAGAATTGCTAAACTTAAGTGGCAGTGAGCCGGGCACATTGCTCACAGTAACGATGCCCCATGGAGCCAACGGGTTCTCGAATGGCTACCACGTACCGGAAGACTTAGTGCGGACCAACGACCTGGTGAAGGTCGAGGGAATCCGCTTGATGCGGGGTAGCACAAGACCGGTCGTCGTGAAGATCGTTAGGGGAGACCTATGTTCAACAAAGGACGTCTTTCGGTTGAATGAATGGATGGATGGACTTAAACATCTATAAAAAGTACAACAGTTTGTAAACCTAGACGTTTCCTATATCCTACAATAATGTGACAACCACATGCAAATTGATTTTATTCCAGGTTTAGATTATTTTGATTAAAAGAAACAATCGAATAAAATTACTACAGCGTAAAAATTAAACAGTCTTTACATATTATAATAGGACATATGTATGTCTGTCTGTCTATCAGAAAGTGAGTTTATAACTCGAGAATCACTGATACATTCTTACTTGTTTCATGATTTAAATTAAAGCCTGACCTTTCATTAATATATTTATGTTTGCTGTATAATAGGAATGGAATGAAAATTGATCCATTTAGTTTAGAAAATATTGAATATTTAAAATATATAATATAGTACAATTAATAATTATAAAGAATCGAAATTGCTGTATAAGATCAAAGACATGTGCACAGTGTGTGTTTATAACTGTCATAACAATTGTAGGAATAAAAAATGCAATTAGCATTTACATAACAAGCACACAGCATTAGTAACAACGTTACATTTGGGCTAATTGTTAGTGTAGATTATTGAAAATTACAAGTGATATCCGAAAAAGAATGCCAAAACTTAAGCTTATAATGGGAGCAATAAATTATTTTAGAGGGCATAACCTTACACAAGGCCAACAGATTCTAAAGTTATACTAAACATAATATGTTGTACCATAGTATCTACACCTGACATATTTATAAATAGTAAATATATTTATAGACATATTGGCAACCTTAACAACAGCATTCACTATCATAATCAATACTACTTTGTACTCGAGAGGAAACATATCGCAACTATTCAATCAACCCTTAGGGTCTGTATAGACCAGTTTGGAAAAATATTTGGTTAAATTTCCTACACGACAATTACGAGTATGTTACAAGAAATTGAGATTTGAGAACATATTCAGACATATTTAAATTAAATATAACAATATAAAATGCATATAAAGAGTTTTTAAATTAGGAAGAAGACTATTTACTACAGTAGCCAATAAAGAAAAGTAGAAAATGAAACGGTAAAATCAACCAGCGGTGATAGCGGTGTCTAAATTTAATTCGAAACGCAAAATAACAATGTTGTAAGAAATATACACTATTAAAACGTGAGTATAAGTAAATACCTAAACATATCAAACATCATACTATTTAGAACATTATGTAACTGATTGAAATAAAGTTTATCAAAACTTATCAATCGAATGGGAACGAGTGCAACAGAATATTTCACACTTTTCAATTACGATAAAAATGTAGTCCAATTCATATTTAAAGTTATATAAAAAGAACAATTATATTACAAGTAGCTTATGTTCGAGATAGACGAGATACAACACGATACAACTAGCTCAGGTAACCACCTCGTATCCTGAAAATCGTTGCCTACTGTTATTACCACACGAGTGAAGCTCTTCCTAGAATCTCTCTGATTATCAGTAGGAACACAGGATGTAGTAAGAGTGAGGTCCCTAATCCCAGGAGTGTATTTGTTCGCTTGAAATCGGACCGACGGACTGGACTTTATCATCTGGGCCGTGACGAAGATGACCTCTAAAAAATTACACCCGAACGGGTTTACTTGTGAATCGCTTAAGGAATAAAACCGACTTAAAAATTCAAGAGAAATAAAACGTTACAATTAAGATAACGATAACCTTTTTCAAAAAACACAGGGTGGGGTTTCAATACACTCCGAGACAGAGGAAGATAAGTTCGTAAAAATTACTGAGAAATAAACCCATGTGAAATAAATTTCGAGGAAGAAATCCTCGTGAAAATTTTTGAAGAAAAATAACTGTTTAAAAAATCACGATTGAGATTGTGGGCGGAGATAGAAACCTCAGTGTGGAGGGAGGTCTATTACGCAAAGCAACGCTCTTTCGACGGACGAATTCGAAAGTGACAACCGTGACCATCGGCAATGAAATGGTTGATGGTTTTTCTCAATACAAAAAGAAACAAAATGGACCAAAGCTGGTCATCATTTCTTTTTACCTATTGCTGGATGACCTAAAATCGTACACCAGCGCCAAGTAGAAGAATGTAGTTAATCGACAACGAACTACATGAACGCGATAACTTACATTCAAAAAAATAATACATTAATTCTTACGTAACAAGATAGAACAAGTTGGCATTGTCCAATATTTCGCCTTGCAGTAAAAAAGCACGGAGCCGCACAGCTTATAAAATAAGAACCATAGGTTTTATTTTATTTACAACTAGCTAGTACCCGTGACTTCGGTCCCTTATATATACTTTTGTTGTTCCACAGGTCTGGATTAATAAAAGGAATATCACATATTATATTGAAGATACTACTTAGCCCGCTATGGTAAAGCGTAATGATATATAACCTAAACCCTTCTAACGACTAAATCCTATATAAATCTGAAAACTACATTAAAATCGTTTCAGTAGTTTGTGATACACTTTCGAACAGTAAAAATATACGATTTTATTACATGTACATATGTATAAATATGAAAATTATGATGTATAGTAAATTTTATCACTGGTTATACATTATGCGCATTAGGATTCAAGGTGATTCAATGACGACTTCTCTTCTTTTATTAGTAGATGACTACATATATTAAAACGCCTACACAGTATTTAGTGCAATCATGAGGATCTTAGTTAACAAGTTGACTTTGTTATATTTACTATCAATATGCTAACTGTGAATTAATGTTCCATCATGTAATAATGTTTATTAAGAAATACCTAATTAAAAACAAAAAATAGGTATTTATCTATACTCAAATTTCATGTTGAACAGATTTATTTATTGTGTTTAACATGTTGACAATAAGTAAATATGTAAACATATGTGTTTTCCTATTTGGTATTGTCATATAGATTAAATTTATAATATTGCTGTTTTTTTCTTTTTAGTTTATCTGAGTCATATAACAAGGAGATCTTATGAATTTGTTAACACCTATCTCTACATTGTATGAATCTGGATGGAATTAATAACAACAAACAACTTTACTATGGTAGTTATGAAATTAGAACAACACCCACACAATTCTTAAAGTAAGATGAGAACTAAAAATCTGACCTCATTCAAATAATCCTTAAACTATGATTCAACATCCCAGCTTAAATAGGGAATGATCATCACACAACGTTAACAAACAATGAAGGTCACATAAGCACTGGCGATTTACACAAAGAATATCTTTTATGTGACAAGAAATACTCACTGAATGTATGTATGTGAATGAATTTGTATAATGATTTAACAGTACTAGTATTCACCAATTATTATTGAATATTTCAAAAAAAAGAAATCAGCTTTCATCATTTTTTTAAATTAATAACAAGAAAGCTGATGATAAGCAGAGAAGAAAAATAGCTTCAAAGGTATTGCCTTTTAGATATAGATAATATGTTTCTTTTTTTTGGAAATTAAATTTTAATTTTTTATTTAACCTGTTAACCGGGCAAGACGTATAAATGCGTCAGGCGTAAACAATATCGATTACGGGTAGGACATATGAATACATCCTCAAAAATTAATGTGCGCCCTGGAACGGAAGGGACGTAAGTAGTTATGAAAGGCATTTAAATGATCATATTTCTTATAAAATTGTAAAATAAGGAAGAATTACGGAGTGCTTTAGTATATGGCAATTATAAGCTGTAATATTTTACAAAGGTAATAATGAATTTGACATCTACACTTTAAAACAATGTAATGTATATTGATACTCTAACTCTTCTGCTTCTTATGTATTTTTGGCTATATCATCGGATGTATAAATTGAGAGATGTAATTTAATTGTTATGTATGCTGAAACAAAATCATTCACATACAAAAATAAAAGTTACCCGTAGTTTATTTTTCTAGTGTTCTTGAAAACATTTTATCACAAAATCTCTATGATTTTCTCTTTTAACAATAACAGGATAATTTTATCAAACTCTCATTATTATACAATGCATGATAATGAAGTTGTTAATTGCTGAGAGTTTCATCTTCCATTAAGTATTTTTCAATTGCAATATAATTTGATAAGAATTCTAAATTACCTAAGGCACATAATTGACAAAGATCACATGGGGTTTATGTCCAATAGTAAAGTAGGTCACAAGCTACACACAGCTCATAACAGTCTACTTACCAGTACTTACTGATAGTCAGAAATTGACAATGAAGTGGGGTTAAGCGGGGTTAAAACCTAGTGAGGGAATTATATTGTATTGAATGCAATAAAATATTATTTCATTGAATTTAGAGACAAACAAGTTACAATAATATAAATGTTAACAACCAGTGCCAATTTATTAAATGGATAAACCATTTATTATAATAAAGTATATAAAGAATACATGTTATTTATCAAATTTTGAGCAATTACATAATAAAATGAATAAGAAAGCGAAACGCGGATAAGGCGCGGCAGCTTGGGTATCCAGCCCAGGGCGATTCCTAGTCTAAGGGAAATATCTGTGATGGTGACATTATAAATAAATCTTTTAAAATACATGTTTACTATATTATATACGTGCTGAGTAATGACCTTGTGCTCCCGGCTGCTGGATGGAACCGAAAGTCGTTTCATGTTTATAAATCAGTTCTTGTGACGTCATAGTGACCGAATTATCCGCACAAAACTACAAAATATATAAAAGGACTACTCGAAGCACCTGACCGCAGTACAAAAATGTATTGATTTAAATAAATAATTTTATATTCACCAAAATACTTCACGAAGAATTATTGAAACTATCGGCAAACGTACACCTAATTCAGAACACAACAAGACACAGTATGACGTGATAATTGTAAATATCATACCTTGAAATGGCACAGTCACTATAGACACCCACTTATCACTTATTTGAGAATTGTTAAATTTTGTTTATTTTATACTGAATAATAGGAGGAACAAAACATCGGTAGGCAGCGCTCTAGGGTTTGGCTCTTAATTCATTCGACGGCAAAGTGTTCCCACTGCATCGATCTCGCGGAAGTCGCGCACGGCTCCGTAGCGAATGGAATGGAACGAAACGAGCAAGCGGCATTCAGCGCACAGACACAACACATTCAGCGGTACCCAACAACTCGTTCTCGCGCAATGACGTCATCTCAGATAGCGTTTGACAAATATTACTTTGTAATGTTGGTATACCATTTATAACGGCAACAATTCTCAATACTATCATGAAACTCTTTGATAGTTGATACTGTATTAATTTTTATAATGAACAGAGCGTAATTGTTGTACAATCAAACTGGTTTTAACAAGTGCATGGTCATTAATATATATTACGATGATAATGAATTTGACAAATAACAATAAGAGGTTTATTCTTCAGTATCGTAATATCAAAATTTAAATGAATGAATTTATAATTTATATACGCTATTACGCCAAATTATAATAAAAATACCTGTCAATTTTCTGGCTACTACTAAACACTAGGTGGCGTTATATTCAATTTGTACTCTTCGGCGAATAAATCCTCTCTATAAAAGAAATGTATGTATCGCGCTAAAATGGGCATAATTAGAAAATTTATCCAATTTCAATGTAGTTTTCATTCCAAAGAAGGGTTTAGATTAGGCATAATTTTAGACTCGAGAAAGAATTATATATTATTACGCTTTTCCATAGCGGTTAAGCAGAAATTGTAATATTAAAAAACCATAAACATAAGCACTGAATCCAAATAAGACCGGATAATCCAAATAAGATCCAAATAAGATAATAAAGGTGTCAGTACCAGCTAATTTAAAAATGTTTTTAGACCTTACTAAGCGATAACATTTAATATTAATTATTGAACCTAATTTAAATAATTAGTGCAACTGTCTATTTTTGCAGATATATGTAGGTAATAGTATTTAAACTGTCTAATATTCATTTGAAATAATTGTATAATTAGCGTTTAATTCCTTAAATAAGTGTAATAATCCGTCATCAGGTTCATTCCTATTGTTTGAAATAGAAGTATATAAAGTATATATAAATATATATAGTACTATTGTACGAAAAAGACATTCTAATCAGTTCAATTTAATTCAATCGTTTTCCAGTGATGCGCCATTTAACAGACAATATGTGATTGAATTGAAAATACTAATAATACGGGTTCAATAGATTGATCGAATGATAAAAAACAAAATTGTTAGAATTGTATCAAATGATATACAAAATAATTTATTATTAATTTTTACCATATGTTGATTCTAAGTCAAAGCCGAAGCGATGATAGCGCAGTTGATAGTGTGGCTAAATTCCACGTCAATGGACGCGGGTTCGAGCCCACATATCCAACTCTTTAATTAGCCTGGACTTTCGGTGAAGAAAAACCTCACGGAAACCATAGCATGGTGGTAGGGCATTTTCTAATAATGTCAGTTTGGCTAGCTACCACCCTCAAGTCAAAAAATACGTCGCCAAATACCAATAGCTGTGTTTCGGCAGCATCACTTGAGAACCAGTAACTCTAGGCTTAGTGTGTTTACCATCCTTTGCCTATCCAAAAACTAATAAGTACATTTCCGGTGGTATCTATATCTAACCTCATAATAAGCTAACGTAACGACTTCTATAGTTCTTTTGAGCTTTGACAAAACCATCGACTGACTAAATTCTGTTGAATGGAAGGACCTTGACAGCTTCACCAAACTTTTGGGGCGAGTACATAATCCACTCATCCGGGAGAGGGGTAGATAACGCAAGAGCACAGAAGTTGTACGGGCCTCGGCTTCGACTACTACCTGAGATACGTAAATTCCAAAGAATGGTAAGCCCATGGTTATTTAATAAAGTTAGGGATCTGGTGGTCCCTTATAGAACCCAAGTGTGTGAGGTGCAGTGCATGCGACGTCACTGTATCACCTTGAGGACGGTCTAAGAAGCCTTCTCGATTGGGGATCAGGGAACATCCTAGGCCGCTGTCAGAGTAACTAACAACTCTAACTCCAAGGTATACCGAAGAGGGCTCTAGGATACCATTGCATTGTGGTCGTCTAATTATATTTGGTAAATTACAGCCGAAACCGATACATTTAACAAGCAAATGTGTGGTTCTATCTTTGAATGAACAGGATATTGCGATTGTAATGAATAACATACAAAAACTTGTGCATAACATTGGGTACAATACCTAAATCACGGGTCAATGTATAAAATAAAAACAATGAGGTCAGTGTACGTACGAACTATGATTATTATTAACCTACTTTCGTTTTGTTTCCAAATTTCCTATCACAATATTTTACTACAGCATAAAGAAAAAAAAATAGATTGTTTTTTTACTTTCACCTCGGCTACTGTGATTAGAAGATCGACAGAAACTGTTAATTATTGCAAAAAGTTTTATTGTAAACATACCATTGAATTTTAGAATATTCTTATGTGTTTTTCGATCTTGTAAATGATGTATTTTTTTTATTATCAAATTGATTCTGTTACTACCCATCCAACTATTCGAACGTGATTGAAGGAAATAATTCTCTATTTAAATATATTCTATAAGTAACTTTTTTAAAGTTATTTTCAAGGTGTTTATATTTAAACGTCTCAGTCGTTGTTCGTTCAAGAAACAGTCATAATATTAGGATGGTTAATAAATAAATAATAATAATTCGCTTTAAGTGCTTTCAATGTAAACAATTAATGACATACTCATGAAATGAATAGAACATACTCGTCTTCAACGGGCGTGTACGGGAAGTTGGTCTCATGAGCACGAGGTGGTGGACTGCTCTCCAGCTCCTCATGTAACGGGCTTTCGTAGATTAACGTCTCAACCATTGATCCTTTTGAACTGCCAAATGACACCCTGTATAGACAATATAGGTTATTAATTAAAAATGCAAGACAAAAAGTAAGTCGAATTCGAATAATATTACCTATATAATATTATTCTATTTATTATAAAAAATTATAAAATTTGTAACTTATATATAATTTACTAGCTGATCTCTGCGATTTCACTCACGTAGTTCACGTTCACGTGAGAGTTTCGGAATAAAAACTCGTACGTATGTCACTCCCTAGATTTCAAATTATCTCCATACCAAGTTTCATCGAAATCGGTCCAGCAGTTTTTAAGTTTATTCGTTACATACAAAAATACAAATCTTTCTTCTTAATAATATTAGTAATATTCATAATTTAAAAAAAGATGGTATTCCCAAAAAATCGAAGACCACCAATACGCCGCCGCAAGGAAACGTACCCAGAAGGCTGGCAGCATTGCTGCGCTGTATGGCAATGCTGATTCTCTGACCGACAAATAGTCCAGACTTCTGGTCATGAGACATCTCGACCAAACGATCCACAAGCTTCCTATTATATGTTACACTAGCTGTGTGCCTGCGGCTCCGCTCGCGTTTCATATAGTTTTCACTGTGTAATATAGTTTTTAAATAATTATCCTTTGAAAGTTATGTGTTTCTGGTGTTGTCTATTATTGAATCGTATTTTATTCACAACTTTCGTGTTTTAATTTTTTTTACAAAGAACCCTAATTATTGTACTAAAATTTCTTAACTAAGATAAAATACAAAAAATTATCATCATTTCAAGCACTTGCCCATAAAACTGACCATTAAATCGTCTTTTTCCCAAATTATTGGTGCTTTTTTATGCGGAACCCTAATAATTTTCTGAATTTATTTTTGGTACTAACAGAAAGCAAAGATACTTCTCACAAACACCTGCCAGTAAAAATGCACTGAATCGGATTTTCTTCACAATTTCATGAGTGTTATTTTTTATACGCGGATCCCTAATTATTTTACAAAAATTAAAATAGCCTCTGTTACATTGAGTAACTTTAGCTATCTACCAAAATGTCTCGTTAAAATCAGTCCAGCCGTTTCGCAGAATACTCAATGAAACAGACAGACAGATAAAAATTAAAAAAAAATGTATTTTTGTTTAGGTACCGTATATACAATCATATGTATTTAATGGAAAAAATAATTATGACATTACAAACATATTCAACTCAATTTTATTTATTAGGATAGATACGATCACAAGTCTAGTTATAACTTTGCCCAGAGAATCACCTTATTGGGCACTTTACCCAATTTTTTTTTTCTAACCTAGCTAATACCATTGACCGGAAGGACCTTTACAGCTTCACCGTAACTTTGGGGGCGAGTGCTGAAGGCACTGAGACAGACAGACAGATAAATGAGATCGTTGCAACTATGTTATTACGATTTAATATTCACCTGGAATATTATAATCGAGATTTATTTCAAATTATTAAAATCTCTAAATCTACTCTCGATTCGCTCAAGGTCTCCGGCTATCAGGAAACTTCGAGATAAATACGATACTGTTTGATACTGTTCCATTGGCATTTATTCGAGACTGCGACGATACAGTACAGTATGAATACAGTCAAAGTGACATTAACTAAGGTCGGCGTTTATAAATTGTGATAAACCATTGAGAACATGTCGGCAGAGAGATTACTTAGTTTAAAAGAAAGCACTCATTCGTTTTCAGTAGGTACTTACTATCGATTCATTTTATGTATTTTTAATGCGACGGTTTTTGTCCAATTACAATTACATAAATCTTCTCTTGTTTTATAAAAAAAAAATTGTAACCTCGAAGTCTATCAAAAAATCATCATCAAATGAAACAAAAATGAAGTTCATTTTCACAATTTTTTTAAAGTTATTTTGTTTGTACATTGTTCTTTTTTTTATTTGTGCAAATTATCGTATTTGCCAAAAAATATTATAGGTTATTTTTATAAAGAAGTGAGATAAGAAAGTATAATTGTCATAGTTACATATTGTAGCGCTAAAGTGTTGTACGCTAGTATAGGCTAGCAGTAGTATATAGCTAGTATAGTATAGTCATGATTTTATACTGGATGTCCGATTGTGAACGCAAAGAGAAAGAACATACCAAATCGAGTTTAATCTATAACAAAGTTGAATAGAAATAAGAAAGAAGCTAATTAAATCATTCCTTCTGAATGTTAAGTTTATTTTAAAAATAGTTTTTAAGGGTTAGGGGATTTAATTTTTATATTTATAGACAAATTGCAATCGTTATTACATAAGGACATATTGTGACGGCATAGAGATAGTAGTATCAGACACCACAACACAACAACGGACCATTATCATATAAATCTGAATATTGGGTGTGATGAAACCATAGCATATTTATACATTATGTTTTTTAACTTTTCAAGGGCCGTTGAAATATAACGTAGCAAAATTTTAGACTACTTTGATTTCTTTCCCACCCCCCCCCCTCTCCACCTCTCGTCAGCAATTGTAAAAAAGAAACAATTTTTTACAAAATGTGCTTAAACAGTGAATAACTTAATAGGTATCCTTTACGTAATCAACATCAAGAATCTCCGTTACCCATTTCATCAAATAACTTGATTTATAAGTGATTTCTAAATCACATTGTAACTTATACGAATCGAAAGCTTTATCGTAGTCACTAAAGCAAAGGTTTTTTTCCAAACTTTTTAAAACCTGTGTAACGTACCAATTTACCTGTGTAACGGAAACTTTGAGAAGGATTTTAATCCCCTTCAAAACTTCGGATTGACTCGAAATTTCGCATCCTTATGGCGTTCGATTTTATACAGAACACATTGGTTTAGAACTTGGTGGTTATTAATGGCCAGCTAAAGTTTTTCCTGTCAGATTGTCAGGTGATTAATTCGGAAAAAGTGTCAAGATGTGTTATTTAATATTAAAATCTATGTATTTCATTTATGTACAATTAGTTATAATCGTTTTATCTCATTATAACCGATGTGATCGATTGGTACAAGTTGTTGTTATTATTATTATTAGACTTCATACTTATCAAGAAACGATGACAATTCAATATTTTAAACAGTTAGTCCCGTTATCCTTACCAGGATATTCAGGTTTAGCGATTTTTTATTATGATGAATACGTAATGTATTTTAGCGACATCTATTAATTTAACTTCGAACATTTTCCAAAGCGTCCTAGTTTTGTGATAACGGTATTGGTATGGCAACTGAGGTGCTGGAAGGTGGCACTACCGTCGAATATAAAGTAAATATACATTTATAAATAAATATAAGAATATAAAGTAAAAAGCGTGGGTGCAAGGTGTCATTAGTTATAAATATTTCATTGGCAGATATGAGTAGAAGGAATAGAGTGTTTGGTAATACCTTAAAAAGCATCCCACGCTTTTATGATAATGTACATTTTTTTTTTCTCTTATTTACATTATTCCTAATTTATATTTATTAGTTATTTTCTATTTTTTTTAGTTGGATTTTCTATAAAAGCGAGTTTTTAACTATTATTATTATATTTCTGTTATCTGCGTGACTACGTGTATATGGTGTTTTGATTTTTTTTTTGCATAAAACCTGCCTGTTCTTGTGTAATCCACAATCAGCTCGATAAGCGGTACTTGCACGAATACAGTATTACTTAGAAAACGGCGATAATAATTCACCATTCCCAGAAAACGGTGAAGTCCCCATATCATATTGGGAAGGAAAAATATTGCAGAGCCTATATGCGCTCGGTTGGTGCTCGAGTTCCATTCGTAGAAATATAATTCCCGAGAAAAGTATTATAGCTTCACAATCACCAAACACACATTATACTGGAGAGATGTTAATTCCGATTCTTTAAGTCGCCTGAAGAGACAACGAAGGTGTACAGCGTGGTGGCTAGCTCCGGGGTCACCAATGAAGTATAATAATAATAACAACTTGTACGAATCAACCACGTTTATTTTTATTGAGGTACAATAATTATATTTAATTATACATAAAGGAATTACATTGATTTTAATATTATACAATATACCTCGTTTATTTTCCCAAAATAATTATCTATCATAAAAAACTTTAGTTGGCCATTAATAACCACCGAGTTCTAAACCAATGCGTTCTGTGTAAATTGAACGCCACAGATTATAAGATAGAATTAGTAACCAAATTAAAAGTAACAGAATAATAAAGAACGTAACAAAAAGGTAATAGATAAATTGAAAGGGAACGGGGCTGGAGATGTTGTTCGAATGGAAAACAATTGACGAACAAAGATAATTACCGAGTGGATGCCTATAAGTTGTTGTAAATAAAATTTTAACATCAAAACATACTTTACATCTTGATAAAAATTATTGACAAGATAAAAGAAAAAAAAGAAATATATGTACATGTCAATACTAAAAATACCTATTATATTGTTTACTATTATAACAAATAAAATTAAATCTAATATTAAAAATAGGTTATATACATATAGGTTATATATATTATACTAAAGAAGTAGCCAAAAAAAAAAAAGAGGCAAACCGCTTAGAAGATGGGAAGATATCTTTAGAGAGCGCGCTGGCCCAGGCTGGCCCATTATTACAAGGAACAAGAAAATATGGTCAGTAATGGGAAAGCCCTACGCCTACTATAACATAAATAATAATAATAAATAACTTACCTGCCAGTAAATTTCGCATTGAAGCGGATTTTATTCACAATTTTATGAGTTTTAATTTTTTTTTTACGCAGAACCTTAATTAATTTCGAAAAAAATGTACGCTAAATAACGCGAAGTAATTTCAACCATCTATCAAAAAAATGCAGATCAAAATCCGTTCAGCCTTTCCGGTATTATCTGGGACAAACAGACAAACAGAAAGAGTTTTGGTATAGGTATCTAATATAATGTATATTAATTTAAAAAAAATGTATTTGTGATGATTATTCATCGAAAGTGCTATACCTATTTTTTAATAATTTCGTCTGTTGTTGGTCCGTTTATCTAGATTCATTCTCCGGTACTACTAATCCTATTTTGAAAATTGTTCACTTTTGGAAAGGTATACATACAATATGTTACTTTTTATTATGGCAAATATATATTTTTAATAATTATTCACAATATTGTAATTGAAGTCGGCAAAAAATCTATAATATGGCGTGCTCTGCCTGAACGGTTTGATCTATACCCCTGCGTTGCTTCCGGTATTTGGGCGTGGATCACACTAGCCCAGTCTGTCCTTCGGGCGTAAAACGGGTAGGCGATTGTTTAGATGCGGGTAGCAGAGCTATAAGGCCGTTGATTTTGTGGTTGAGACGGGAGATGACAGGGAGAATTATTAGGGCAAGAATAGTTGGGTGCATAGTTTCGGCAGGGTCTGGACTCTGCCGAATTGCCAAACCAACGGGAAAAGGGGCGGGAGCCTAGATCTTCCATTGCACTGAGAAGGCTGTGTGGGAGGTGGCCTGGACGAGATGGGACGGGACATACATAGCGCATATATATATATATATATATATATATATATATATATATATATATATATATATATATATATATATATATATATATTGCTAATGAGATATATTAATAGACGACACGCTCGTCAGTTATGAGTAGGCCTTTATTTAAGACGTGATCGATTTGGTCTAGATAAGTTCGCCGAGATCAACCCTTACCGAGTTGCCCATAACATTAAACTCCTGATTAAACCTTTTTTACATATATATTTTTATTTTACAAAAATGTGTCATTAATAAGTCTTTCATAAATTGACATATTATACTGAAAACTATTTACTCATACAGAAGTCACCAATTATTTTCGATGTACATATATTTTTGGATTTTTGTAAATATTTAGACATAAAAGTGTAATAAAGGTAATGCAATTTTACTAGCTCATGATGCCTTAACTTATGAAATATCCGTAAATTCTTACAACGCTCTGAATGCAATCATTACACAATTTTATCCAAAATTGATTCAATGATTTAGGTCAGGCTGTTCAAACAGATAGACAGAGTTAGCTGGCGACTTCGCCTGTTTAGAATTAACACTTCGAGTACTCTATTTAGTACAAGACAAGTTGGCCGTCCCACGCTTTAGGTTAAGTAAGTCTAATAAAAGCTTTATAGGTAATAAATAGTATTCGGTTTTATAAGATCCCAAGTAACATTACCGATTTACCTGACAATAAGTTCAAGTATTATGTCAAGCAAGATTTAATTTCAAAAGGTCATTACAGGGTGGATCATTACGTGAACGATAGTGATGTCTGGAATTAACCCACATCTCTGTGCTTCCGCTAACATTATTAAGACTATGATTTGTATAGTTTTTTATATGACAAAAAAAAAAATGATATATATATTATGTTTATAAAAAAAAAGAACCAGATCGAGTTTCTCGCCTGCGCTCTTCTCGACTGGGTTGTTTTTCAAACTGGTGGTAGTGTTTTAGACGTTCATAAGCGCCTTCTTAGGGCCTAAATTGAATAAATACATTTTGATTTTATGAATTACTAACATACCAAATGTCATCGAACTGAGCTCAGTAGTTTTTTGCATGATTGACTAACAAATTAACAAACAGACTGAGTGGCAAAAAATTTATAAACTTATTTGAAACCTGTTCTCTAGTCGATTCTGAAGCCCCAAAGTATTTTTTCTCAAATATGTTTTATGTACAGATTTGTCTCTGTTATTATAACTACTAAATGTGTGCCCGCGGCTCCACCCGCGTTTTATATATTCTTCACAGCGTAATATAATTTTTAATTAATCATTGGTAATTAATGTTTTGATGATACTTCTCATTCAGACGTATTTTGTTCACAATTTCATAAGTTTTGATTTTTTTACGCTGACCCCTAATTTTTTTCGAAAAACAAAAGTAGCCTTAGTTACGCAAAGTAACTTTTGCTACCTGCCAAAAAAAAAAAAGACCCGTCAAAATCGGTCCAGCCGTTCCGGAGATTACAGAGTCAGACAACAGTTTCAAAAATTGTATTTTTGGTGTAGGTATCGTATAGAACCTCATACATGTTTAGTAAAAAAAATGTTATTTTGATATTACTGTTATATTAACAGACACCTCAATTTTATTATAACTTATGAAAAACATCACGAGAGTTGAAGTAAGTAATTTATATAATGATCAATAGATGATCCTGTATAGTTTTACACTAAGCTGCACGACCCTGGAACTGTATCTTATGAGAAACTACTTAACATTCTTGGTTATGCCTGTCCCACTTTTTACTATAACTGTCATCGGTCCTACTTACTTTGTTTTATATATATATGTATACAGAGATGATAAATTTTAGTTTATTTTTATTGATAAAAAAAAATCCGGTTTATGAGAATATATTTATTGTTGTGAAAAGTTAAGTCTTTCGTAGGCTGAAACATTGTTATTGCCTGAGAGAAGGCTACAAAAATAAAAACTAGTCTAACAAAGGTGACAATGGCATTGTAAGAATAAAACAATAAAAATGAATGAGAACAGCTTGTCTCTGCCAAGAAAGATAAATGTTGAGTTGCTGACAGACTGGGTAGGTATCATCACTTGTTAATAGACTAGTTCGAATTCCATAATAGGAATATCAACGTGATCTAATTTTAGAGAATATTTAAGGAATAAATTTACAAACAAAAAGATTGCTCTATTTTATAAATTTACACCTACGTAATAGGACGAAGTATGAGCGATAATGGATTAAGTTAGATTTCGTTTGCTCTCCTGAGAACCTTAACATAATACTTTGATAAGAGCGCCTTAAATAGCTTTAAAATATTTAGAATTTAATGTCCAAATTGGGACATTTGTTTTCAGAATTTTGGTTGTACAGAGTCCCTAGGTTTCAGATAAAATCAAGTCAAATAACATAACTATGATATATAAAATAATTAAAATGCTATAATATCATTTACAACTAGCGGGCGCCCGCGACTTCTTTTATGTGTCTTAATTGAATTTGGGATCTCCTGATTTTGTTTTTCAGTCTATTAGATACCGAACATGACATGCTTCCTGTACACCGACATTTATTCAAAACCATGAAGCCTTTTTTGAGTTTTAAATGTTTTTATAGTTTCCAAAAATCATAATAATACTTTTTCTGCCAATCACCAATCGTTAATAATGTATACTTTCTGCGTACAAAGTTTCATCCAAATCGGTCTAACCGTTTTCGAGTTCAACCCGTACAGACAGGCAAAGAAATTTTTTTCAATGTCAGATTCAAAATTGATAATGGCTAAAGTATACATTAGTCTCAAAATTTCCAAAACAAATTTTAGTTATATTGTTAGTATAGATCGATATTAATATGCAATAACACATAGGTCAATGTATCGACCTGGACCGTTTGCAATAAATGATTCAACTAACCGTCTACAGTGTGGGAATGGCGAAGGAAGTAGGATTTCAGAAGTTTGACCCGAACACGGAAGTGTTCCAGATGCGAGCCCAATGGAAGAAAGTTGATAATTGCAGAAAACTTTGGTTCGAAAGGTGGAGCTGGTTACTTGAAGAAAGGAGGTAAATATATATAATTTTTATCGCCATTAAATCGAATTATTGTACAGATAGATAGGCATAGACTCTTATTTAAATTGAAATCATAATATATGCAATCAATTTCGCCAATTCCTTCAGCAGAAACGATTTACGCACAGCCAACAAGAACTAGCTAACCGGGGTTTTTCTTATCATATCAATTATCTATGCCCTTGTTTGTAATATCAAAATCAGAACTTTTTAGTGAATAAACATGAATGTATATTAAAATATTGTCTGTCCATCTGTCTGTTTGTTCCGGCTAAACTCTGGGACTTTTTATGGCTGATAGCTAAAGTTACTGTGCGTATTATCATTACCCATGAAATAGTAAAGAAAAACAATTTTACTAGCAAGTGCTTGAATTAGTGAGAAATATCATTGCTTTCTCTTAGTACCAAAATTTTTTTAGGAAATTTATTACGGTTCCGTGTATAAAAATTCAAACTTATGAAATTTACAATTCAATGCACTGGACCATCAAAACTATACTTTCCAGTTGTTATTTCATAACTATTTTACTCAGTGAAGAAAATAAAATGTAACGCGGACGCAGCCGCGGGCACGCGACTAGTTTGCCATATAATGTGATATCATGATTTTTTAATATGAAAGAACGATAAATACACTATTTTCTCATCGTCTATGTGTACATATATACAATAAAATATTACGCCGTTTTGTTGTGATTACGTTATTTAGTTACCTAAGATACTCTACAGGAATAATTCTAAAACATCAGTCATTCATTAATGGTAGCATTAAATATTGTACGTACGGATTGGATGACATTGAAAATTGTATAAATACTTAGAATAAATGTATGTTTGACTTTAGAATTCCATTCAACATGTGTTGGAAAGTATTCACATGGAGATATGTGATACTGTATATAATTTCCTGTTCGCTCCAGTAACTTGTCACACTTGCTCGATTTAGGGGAAGCTACTTATTGGAAATTATTTCGTTCCTATTATTAAAAAGAAAGTAAAAAAAAATATAAAAAGTAAAATAGAATATTTTTAATACAACAAAAACCTTTTCATTCATGTTATTTTATGGCAAAATTATCATTAAATTACCTTCATAATCATAATCATCTATACTAACATCCAGTTAACAACATAAATTATCAAAAAATCGAATCATTATACGTACTTGTAAGAACATTCTTTTTGCTATACTTAATTTAATTTTAGTATAATTGCAAATAAATAAATACATTATAATGTAAACTTCTAATTTGCCGTTAAGTATTACGAACGAAGCTTTTCAAATAACAGGATAATTCAGGATTATTGGTAATTTAGATCAAGATTCTTACTGCAGTGGTAAAATTACTTACCGCAAGCAATACAAGAGCTGCATCAAAATAGAAGCATTCGTTACGGAAATTACATTTATCGTGAGCTGTAAGTTTCATGCGAAACCAATGTCAAACACGATTGTTACTATTGTACAATAGTTCACGAATAGATTTACAAAACAGCTTTAGTTATCTCAACGTGAAGCAAAGAACGTTTCATACTTACCACATTTATATACTGCACTATAGTGAAGACTGCACTATATTTTTGAAGCGATGATGGCGCAGTGGATATTGTTTCCGGCTTCCGCCTCAATGGACCCGGGTTCGAGCCACCTATCCAACTCTAAAAATCAGCCTGAGCTTTCGGTGAAAGAAAACATCGTGAGGAAACCATAGCACGGTGGTAGGGCATTTTCTAATAATGCCCGCCTGTGTAGCTACCGCCCTCAAGTTTGCAAATCTGTCGACAAATGCCAATAGGTGTGTTCCAGCAGAATCACTTGAGAACCAGTACCCCTAGGCTTAATGTGTTCACCACTTTACGTTAGGTGAGTTTGTGCCCAAAGCACTGAACCTATACCGTGTAAAAAAATAAGTGAAATCTGCTTTAGCCGCGTTGAGCGATTCTCGTTAGGAGAAAAACATATGGATTCGCGTCACCTACAACGTTATGACGTCAGCCGTCAACATGCTACCCGTCAAGTGTAAGACGGCGTTAAGTGCTGGCGTATTATAAGCTTTTTAACTTCAGTTAACAAATTGTTAAATTTAATTTATTCACAGTATAATTTAAACATTAAAAGACAGTGATTTCAATGTTTCGAGTTTTCATTTCTGTAAGCAGTCGCCATGGCTGCCTAGTTTTTATATACTCGTATATTCGATCTGAAACATGACGCATTTTTGCTAAACGTAATATCATTACAATTCAAGTGCTTGACAATGTATATTCTATATCTTAATACCATAATCTACATCAGAATTCTGTACTCTTTTATAAATCTATAAATCCTGTCAATAATAATAATAACTGGATTTTGCATATCTTTTATATATTTTGTTATACCGGATCATACTTCTTCCTGCCACAAAAGCTAGCTTTTAATAGGCTATTCATGTTGTATTGATTAACCGTGTAGCCTTGACGACAGAACCAACATTACTTTTCTCAGACAAACATTGGCTGAGTCTGACGCCATTCGTCAGCAGGCGACCGGTACTCTTTACCAAGTGATCAATAAATTAGAAACTTCGAGATCCCTTAAACCTGTGCCTGTCACTTCTACCGGTTGTATCGGATGGCTCTCTTGCAGGTATTGTTACTTCTAGGATTCTACAGTTCTTTAAGTGCGGTAGCTGGATAAGCAAGTATTGTACAATGTCCTATCACTATGATGTGGTTTCATCACAATCTCTTCTTTCCCGAAATTCAGGTTCATTAGGTACATATTTCGATGTCCGATCGCAAAATCTCTGAATCGTAATCGCTTCTATTCATTTCGTAAATTTCAATCTTCTGTAACGTTTTACTTCGATCGGTTCTTACGTTTGATTTCAAGCATCAGTGATAAATAACCTATTGAATTTCATCTTGAATGGACAATTCGTGCATCGAGAGCGATGACTTTAAAAAAAATCTTGTCACTAGAAATCATAAAATTTAAAATTATCTGAATAAAGTTCTATGTGGTTTCAATTTATATTTCCAAAAAAAAACTTTCGTGCATTTTATAATGATGCACATCAAAGAAGAATTTGCAAGGTGCTTGAATTGAAAACGCTTTTCAAAGACGTCTTTTAAGATAAAACGCAAGCACCGTTTTAATTTCCGTGAAAAGATCCTTGCGCAAAATAAACGTTGCCAGGTCGTTTTAAATCAGGATTTTACATAGAATCTCCTTTCAAAGGGATGTGATGTTTCTCATTCATATTCTTATAAACATCTCGGAATGAGGTCGTACTGTTATACCTGGGAAAATTGAAAACGTCGACAAATTTATACCTAGAATGGTTTAAAGCGAAAGGTTATTTTAGATGCATAAATACTTGGATTCGTCTTCAATTTATTTTTTGATAATATAGCGTATCATATATACATATTATATTTAAAAATATAAATTAATTTCAGACGTGATTGTCAGCTAGAAATTTACACATCGTGGCTCACAAATATTCCCGTTCGACTCCCGGACACGTGGGACTACACGGATTATATTGGATTGGATAAATAATATAAATCTGAAATCATACATCTTTTACTATTATTGTCATATTAATTTGGGTATAATATATAAAATTGCATAATGATCTGTTTTGTTTAGAATTACTATAATATACTATAATATGATTTTATTCACACACTTGACCTGTTAAACAGGATCGACTTAAACGTCCCAAGGAAACTACTTCGAGTGTCACGATTTAATCTATTTAGCACAAATTATTATCAGACAAATTTAGGACTTTACTCTCCTCTGAATAAAACAATTTCGCTAACTACATAATAACAAATCTAAAACTAAAAATCTAGACATTTTTCCAAATAGCATTAGTGTGTGTATAAATCTAACTGCTTACGAAAGTAATACTTACTACCATATAATTTAAAATCTGAAATTAATTAGCTTTAATATATGTATTTTAATTTAGTGTCGTTTATTTTTCTTGTATAGTTTAAACTGTTTTACTTGTTGTTTGTTCATTTTGATTTTCATGTTAATATTCTCAATTTTTGTTTTTATATTTATAAAAAGTATCGAAATGTTTATTATTATCTTTTTGTTTTGTACAAAACATGTTCACAGAATGTAATTCAACGTATTCACTTATAATTTTTTATCGTATTTGTCACGTGTCCTGTATTTATTTATTCATAGTATGTAACACAAAATCTAAAGCATGTTAATAATTTTAAAAAAATGAGATCAAAATCAAAATCAAAACTTATTTATTCAATTTAGGCCCCAAGAAGGCGCTTATGAACGTCTAAAACACTACCACCGGTTCGGAAAACAACCCAGTCGAGAAGAGCTGGCAAGAAACTCGATCTGGTTCTTTTTTTTTTAATAAATATAATGTATATCAATTTTTTTGTCATATAAAAAACTATACAAATCGTAGTCTTAATAATGTTAGTGGAAGCACAGAGATGTGGGTTAATTCCAGACATCACTATCGTAAAACTTGCTTGACATAATACTTGAACTTATTGTCAGGTAAATCAGTAATGTTACTTGGGATCTTATTGTAAAACCGAATACTATTACCTATAAAGCTTTTATTACACTTACTTAACCTAAAGCGTGGGACGGCCAACTTGTCTTTACTTCTAATATTAAAATTATGACGATCATTCACTAGATCTAGATATGGTAATATGTAAAGTACATACTTGGTTAAAAATAAACATATTTAGTTAAATAAAAATAAACATAAGTGACGATGTGGTTCAAGATGGTAACACACACTGAGCCTAGATACTGGTTCTCAAGTGATGCTGCTGGAACACACCGACTGGTATTTGGCGGCAGGTTTTCGAACTTGAGGGTGGTAGCTACCCAGGCGGGCATTAGAAAATACCCTACCACCAAGCGGTAAAAGTAATTCAGATTTCGAATAACGAGAGCCAAGCCTACAGTTTCTATTCAATTGTATATTCAAAGGCACTGATTTTTAGAAGGCAAAATAGTAGGTGCTATCTTTATGACATTGTCTAATTGCATAACGACCATATTTTCCCCATTCCGATTCTTCAATTTATCTCTATGAACCTACTTCACCCAAAAAACATCACAGAACGTTAAATGGTTAAAAAAATAATATATATGATATTTTTTTACAAGACAATAATCACTAAAATTGTTTATAAAATTAGTAACAGACCACTTGACACAAGTTAATTGATTGGTCTATCATAAAGACGTGTTACTGTTGCTTTCATGATGGTAACATTAACCCAGGAGTAAGTAATAAAAAATAATAACATTGTCCGTTTTTTTATTTTATTTTGTCGGTGTCAAAAATATACATTTCGGGAGTTTTAAATAAAGTATATTGAACTCACGTGGTGAAATTAAGTAAACATGTTTTGTATAAACCATGTAAAGCGACGTAAAAATTATTTTTTACATACAATAGCGAAAAGTTCAAGAAAGTTCAAGAACATAAAACGAGATATTTTTAAATGTAGACAGACGGTCTTCTTTACAATAATTTTCAAATAATATTAGTTACGTACACCTATGCATATAAATTGTATAATACATGTATCTTGCCTCTACGTTGATCTCAATTATACACACCTACTTATCTACACGATTCCCACTTGATACATCTCTGAGAAGTATAGCTGGAGTGATCATGGTTGACAAAGTCAGGAATAGTGTGATAAGAAAACGCTTTAATGTGGTAGAGAATGTGGTGACGAAGATTTATTGTAGCCGGGTTAGTGATGCTTCATCATAAAATTTATCTTACCTCTTTAATGTAGGATGTTTTGTACCGTTGCCGAGCAGCTTGTGTTTTGGTTTTTCATTATATCCGGTTGGCGTTGATGATGATATCGTCAAGTCGCTTGCAAACGAACTCGTCGAAGACTCTTTTGAGATATTAGTTTTTGTCCTTCTTCCCGCAGGATCCGGACTACTCGGACTTCGGATCAGTTCTAAGGCGAGCCTACCTTTACCGGGAACCGGTGGTGGTTTCTCTTCCACCGGCACCATATAAGACAGCATCACTGTCTAATTTTCTGCCTATCTCTCTCACTCTCTCTAAAATATCATAAAATTTCTCAAGATCAACCCGTTCTGGTATCCGTGACCATTTTAAAGCAAAAAGTATTATTTCAATTCAACTGCAACAGTTTTTGTCTCGTCTTAAAATCTGAAACAAGGAGAACGGTCATAAAGAACATGATACATACAATATATTTGTGTACTGATAATTTTACTCTAAAGAAATAAATGTGACTGTCCCTCAATATATGAGTTTGGATTGCGTGTACGTGATGTTGAATGTACAAAAATAGAATATTATTCATGCTAACAATATAGCACTCTTAATACATTTGTATCCTTTTGTATTTATTTTTATGAATTAGGTTAGTATATTAATAATCTTTTCCGATTAACACTATTTAATGTACATCTATGCATATATAAAACAAACGATTGGTCTCCGCCCGAATAGCAGAATAACTAAATCATTGAAGTACAAGAAAAAAAAAAAAATAATGAAGACGATTCATTTTGTCGTACATTTTGTAATGGGCGGTTTTATTAATTCTAAAAGGTGGTACGAAGTTCGCCTAACTAGTGAAGAATTTAATGTAAACGGTATCTAAAAAAAATCCATGAGAATGTGATCAATGAATATTAATTTTTTTTTAATAATTATCTACGTCGCTTTCTAAATGATGGTCGGGGATATTTTTACTTCTGAAACCGTTACTAAATCGAGTCGAAAAATTATTAGTCATGGGTATCATCTATGTATCATACAATCGCGCGATGCTAATAACATTTCAAACTTGTATAACAATATTAAGGTATTTAGAATACTGTATTACATACGTGCATAACATATAAATAGGATTACGTGGTTATGCACTATTTTCGAAAAAAAATTACATTTTTCAATGAGGTGCATAAAGGTACGTTTTCTTTTCTCGTATTATAAAAAATTGACACGTTTAAGAATAATGTTGTTACCAAAAGTGCTTGCTCTCTAAAATCAATTCAAACAGTTTAATCTAATAACAATGTTAACGTGTTCTATTATTAGTTAAATTTGAATTCGATATTATATAAAAAAACCTCTTTCAAATTTATAGAAATATTTATTTATAACCAATCTATTTTAAAATAGCATCGAACGCGAACATAATATTACGTAATATGTATACACAGTTACTATAAGAATTCGCCCTTGCTCTTGAAATTCCCTCTTAGGCAACTGCAATATTTCACGTCATAAATTCCATATAATCTGTTGTTGTTTTGTAAATAATAATAGATCTATGTCATTGCTGCATTCTTATACCTCAGAATACCTATTTAGAAATTTCGCATAACCTACAAATCGTTGTATGAATTTTAAAATCAATGATATCTGATCGTCACTAAAGATATGTTGTGAATTGTATTGTGAGAGATCGTATAGTCCGTTCTCCCCCTGTATATAAACCCAGCTTCCACGATATTGGGGCTACTGGGATACTACAATAACATCGTAACTGCGCAATTAAATTATTTGTGACGACACGCATACTAACTAGTACAACAGAAATTGAATGTGTTTGTTTACTTTTGACAATTTTATTATTAAATTTTATTTATAAATTATACAATTGAGAATATTTAATATAGTTTCAAGCTTTCTTCTATCACTTTCGCAAATACGCAGGTTATATTTTTTATAAGATTTTATTTTCTCTCTAGTCAATTTAACGGTTTCTCGTAAAAATCTAAAATGTTGTGGAATGTTACAATTCCAATGAAGTGTCTATATTGAAGCAGGTTTCTTAAATTTAAATATAAAAACCGCTTTATGAGAAAAATATTCTTTCACAATAACCGGGTCAGAAACTATTGCTCTTGATATCTTAATTTAATAATGACAATATGCAGCCGACATGCACCACTCAGTTTACATCGCCTGTTCCACATCTTGCCTTTGGCAAGGTCAAAAGTAATTACGAACATGATTTTATATAATTATCTAAACATAGGTACGGCGTGCTCACGGCACGTTGGCGACTGAGTGTTTGATTTTTGATTCACTAGCCGGCTCTAACTATCACGCTGGATGTGCTAGACTTATCAAGCCAATATAAAGCGGTTATAACAATAGGTATATTTTATATTGGTTATTAATAATATATGGTCTTATTATTCAAAGTAAAAAAAATAAACCTTCGTTTTTACGTAGTTGATGTAACAAAAGGTAAGTCGTCTGTTGTTTAACTTATTAAACTAATGACTTACCCCAGCTTTTCACGGGTATATAAAAATCTCTAATTAAAAAAAAAATATAACCTATGTTTCTTAGTGATAATGTAGTGTAGCATTCAACAATAGTTTTTTTTTAATCAGCTTAGTAGTTTTTGAGTTCATCCTTAACGCAAACTATTGATCAATTTTACCTATTTATAATAATAATAATAATAACAGTATAGACAACTTAGTGAATAATATAATGAGACATGATACGTGAATACCCAAAAAATAATTCATTCGGCTAATAACATTCCGAGATGTAAGCGTTTAAAATATTTGCTGTGTATCAAGATGCTCTATCACTTTATCGCAAAATGAATGATAGTATAGAACTTGTCCGAAAAACGTAAAGTGTGCGTCACATCTTAGTACATTTTGCACTCTCTCTTTTCATAGAATAAAACTAAAGTGCTTAAAGTTACTTAAGTGGTTAAGTTTATGCTTTTTTTCCTAACTAGCTAAAGCTGTTCACCCGAAGGACCTTTACAGGTTCACCGTGACTTTGGGGGCGAGTGCTGAAGGCATCAGCCGCATAAAGGTAACTATCACAAGGGTTACTAAACTGATGCGAACCTTTGCTTTATTGTTACCTGAGAGTAAAAAATTCCACGGAATTTCGAACCTAGCTAAGCCCTACATTTTTTATGTAATAATAATAATAAAAACAGGACCTATGTTCCTGCGTGTTATGTGTAGTAACTTTATGGATGATTTGTTTTTTGATACTATAATAACATCCCTATTATAACCATTTGTAACTTGAGATCGCCAGGACCGATTTTTATGATGTTTGATTTGTTGAACAACGTAAAATTCAGGGCAAAAATTCCTCTTCTTATACATTTTGTATGGAACGGATTTTGTAGGAATGGAACGATGAGATTGCGCAGATGTGAGTCGACCGTTTCTCGTGGCGCCTCCGGTACACAAGTATTAGGCGAAGAAAGGGACGTACGCAGTCAGCGGATCCTGCTGAGGCGGAGATCTATAGGCTATACAGGGCTGTGAAGATAGCTTTACAAAGAACCGTTCCTCGAGATTCTCAATCGAGATTCATGGGGGCGCCCGGATCGCTTGGTGCTCGGTAAGCTGCGCCAGTGGGCTCCCCCGGTAATAGGGTGGCTCAGTAGCAGCTGAGCCTGGAACACTCCAGTTTCGGCACAGTAACCATAAAAGTCATCCGGCAAATACTTCCAGCTTGGACTGCAAGAAGGGGTGGCACCCTGACATTCCATCTGACACAAGTACTCTTGGAGCATGGATACTTCGGGAGTTGTCTATGTTGGCTAGATAGGGAGATCACCCCAGCTTACCACCACTATACTGACGTTGCGCGTGATGACGCGCACCACACATTCTCTGCCTGGTCTGGGATGCTCAACGTAGCGCTACGGTAGGTCCTGAGCTTTCGCTCCCGTCGCTCGTGAGAACAATGGTAGAGCTTGAGAGCGCTTAGGCGGGGTTAGCCTACTAATGCGAAACAGTCATGCTCGCGAAGGAATCGACGGACAGAGAGTGAGAGCTGTTATCGTGCCCGTCTCATAGTCGACAAAGTGGTGGGCGCAGTGTCAGGAATGATAGTGTGGCCTGCACGCGTCGGACTTGAGCGAGTCCGGCCCATTGCACGCAAGCCCGTTACGGAATGTGGTATACTCTGCGCGCGTTCTCGACTTTGTTCACGGACGCCAGGCAACCCGATAGCTACCGTCCAATTAGCCTTCTTAACACCTTAGGCAAACTCTATGAGCGGATCCTTATGAACCGTCTCATAGAGGTGATAGAGGAGAAAAAATCTCTTGCCTCCCCAACAGTTTGGTTTCCGAGCCAGACACTCCTGTGCGCATCAGGTGCTCCGCCTCACGGAGTACGTACTCACCAATATTAATCACCCTCAATTTAATAAATCCTGGCATACGATCGCAGTCTTCTTCGACGTTGCCAAAGCATTCGACAAGGTCTGGCACACGGGCCTCGTCTACAAACTCACTAGATTAGGTATCCCCGCCACTCTGGTTAGAATCATACACGATTACCTCACCGATCGTAGTTTCCGCTATAGAGTAGAGAGTGCTCTCTCTATAGCCCACCCCATACGCGCAGGAGTCCCCAAGGTTCCATTCTGGCGCCTGTCCTCTTCAACCTCTACTTAGCGGACCTCCCTGATCTCGGAAGAGTTCAGCTAGGTCTATACGCGGATGACACAGTCATTTATTTCGCTTTTCGTAAGAAAACGGTCTTACGTAAATACGTCCAAGGCGCTGTCGACCAACTCAGCGCTTGGTATTTCAAATGGCGTCTCGGGATAAACCCGAGTAAGAGCGCCGCGTTATTATTCACTAGAAGCCGAAAACTTAGGGAAGACCCTCCCGAGCCCATACAGTACGCGGGTACTGAAATCCCATACAGCTCCGAAGTCAGGTACCTAGGAGTTCAGTTAAATGACAGACTCTCTTTCAAATCTCACATTAAGAAAGTGAAGCGCCAGACCTCCATGGTGCTAGGTCGTCACTATCCGCTCTATAACAGCAAGAGCAAAATGGCACTCCGCCATAAGATTACCCTATACAAGATGGTGGTCAGACCCATCATCACGTATTGCGCACCTGTCTTCGGTCACATCACTCGTTCACGCATGCACGCCTTACAAAGGTATCAGAATCGCTTTGTAAGGAAGGCAGTAGGTGCCCAATGGTTCGAGAGAACTGTGGATTTACACAGGGATCTCAACCTGCCCTCCATTAGGTCCGTTTTCAAGACCCAGTGTCGCGCATTTTCTTCGAACGCGCAGAGACACACTCGAATCCCCTCATCGTGCGAGCCGTCTCGTACTTGCCAGGACGTAAGCCGCGTCGTATACGTCGGCCGCAAAGGATCTTATCGTGTCGCAACGATACCATAACTCGTAGTAATAGGATCTTCCCTCCTTTACCTCGTACAAATGCGTGCCAGCGCCCACGCCCGCGAAACCGCCGTTCCCGCCGCCGGGGACAGGCGGCTAACTTTGCTCCCGCACACACTCCGGGTCCCCCTCAGGCGGCGACCCAAGACGTGTCTCGTTCCCCAACTGGGGAGGCTCTTGACGTCGCCGCCAGCGCGATACAGTAACACTGCCCACGCATTGAGCAATTACACGCACAACACTCCATACACACTCATGCATAACATGCAAGGTACATAGGTGCTGTAAGGAACCTTTTTTTTTTATATTAATATAAAAAATGTAGGGATAGCTAGGATACAACTCGCGAGTGAGTTTTGAATAACTCAGGTGACGGCCAAGCCGAGGTTCGTACCACTTTGGTAGCCCTTGAGCTAGTCACCTTTTTGCGGCTGAGTGCCTTCAGCACTCGCCCCCAAAGTTCGGTGAAGCTGTAAAGGCCCTTCCGGTCAACAGCATTAGCTAGGTCAAAAAAAAAAAAAAAAAAACTTTGTTCACGGAACCGAAGCTCTGACCGCGGCTAGTCCTTACCAGATGTGGTGCGACAATTGCTTGACACGCCCCACACCACTCTGGACTTAAGGTACAGAGTATTGAGGGGGATTTAGTCGGTAGAAGTCCGATATAAACCACCCATCGTTTTCCAACGGGGATGGGTATCCTAGGAGCATTAGCCCACTCAAAAAAATGTAAATTACTATATTAAAAATAAGTCTAATTATTTATTACAAAATCTATTTTTAATAGTATTTCTATTTTCTTTTTTTTTGTTTTTATCCATTTTATGCATGAAATAAAAATTTCATAAATATATTTTTTATATTCATTATCTACTATACAGTAAAGAGTTATCTTTTATAGCTATAATAATTCAACTGATATGACAAATATGCAGTTCACAGTTGTGAACAAACAAAATTAAAAACAAATTAAATGAAAGGAAAGTTCATAAGATATAATTAATTATGGACTTAATAGGTATGTTTATTATTTTTTCTTCCTACATTTTTATTTTATTTATAAACGTGTTTTATTTTCTTATCTGTTTAAACGTTGTAAGTTGTATGTACTAGGTACTAGTGATGTAACGAATGTTGGTTTTATCACATTCGCGAATGCAAATGCGGATATTTATGTCCAACATTCGCGTATAGCGTGCTTGACTGGATTGACATTTTGCGTCGATCGTGTTTTAATATATATACGAAGTTAGTCATATGTATAAAACGTATGTAATTTTGATTGAACTAAAGTGAATTTTCCACTTTAGAGTAAATAGCACTCTTCAGCCTTCTTGATACGCCCAGGAGTCCTCCAAAGCTCCATTCTGGCGTTTGTTCTTTTTAATTTATACATGGACATCGCTGATGACACGGGCATTTGCTACTCCCTCCACCTTAGAAATCACCTCAACTCTCGCGTTCAAAGAACTGTTCACATCCTTAGCTCTTGGTACACCCTAGGGAGCCCACAATGGATATCACAGTCCATGAGGTCTCTTTTAGACTCAGTGATAGAAATACCAGTTTTAGGTATATGATATTGGATATAACGATTCCTGAAACTAATCTTTAAAAATTTTATGATGTCGAAAACTACTCCGCAGGACTCCTGGGTTAACGAACGAGCTAAGTTTTGTAAAACAACTAATCTTGGTAATTTTGCCTCCATTTTCTAAGCAGAAATATAAGGTATTCTAGAAAGCCTACGTTAACCATACAATATGTATCCATTCGGATAGTCAAGCCGCTCTCTTGGCTGTGGCTTTGGACGTAATTGAGTCGAAGCAAGTTGAAAATTGTATGGTTATGCTAAACAGCCTGGATAAGATTAACAGGCTGATTCTAATATGAGTTCAGGGCATGCAGGAGTTCCTGGCAATGAAGCTGCGGGTGCGTTTAGAAGAGCAGGGCTCTGAACTGTTTTGTGGTATTCCAAAAAGCCTAGTTCGACTGGTCATAAAAAAAAAACCAATACACCAACACTGTTGTAGGCACTGTTGTTTGGGCAAGCATATGTACAACATTGGTATGCAGAACACAAGAGAGTGGAGGTTCTGTGAAATTGCAGACGAAACACCAAAGCACATTATGTGTGAATGTGGTCCATTAATATACGTAAACGAATTCTAGGTAAGCACGCATTGCTCCATAAAATATGAGTACCTAAATAAAAACATAAATCTTATCATTCTCAATCTATATACTTTTCATTTGCTAAAAACATTCGCATGATTTCATGCGAATACGAATTCGAATGTTAAAAATTAACCGAATACAAACATTCGTTACATCACTACTAGGCACTTAACAAGAAAAACCAAACAACATCTGTAAAGTAAATAATAATTTTTTGACAGGTGTATATTTTAACCGTTATTAATTTCAAATCTGGTATTATATCCATTTTTTGTTCGTCTATCTGTATGTCGAGGAAAAGTTCTGCTTTAACTCATAAACGGCTTGACCGATTTTCATAAATTTTGGCATGCATGAAGTACAAATATTTACTTAATTTTACATTTTTGCTTCAAAATGATGTCCTTCTTAGATTAATACAAATATTCACTACTTACAGATTAATACTAGTTAATTATATATCTCACTAATCAACCATCAGGGATAATGAAAATGCTATATCGGTAAAAAGAACTAAGGGATTGTTGTACTACGACTGTGTGACCTTTAGATAAATAAATAATTTTATATAGAGAACCATTAATTCAATAAAACTACTTCCAGGTCTACGACGAACACGTAATCATATAGACAGAAAAATGTATTAGAGGACCAGTAAAAACCATTTCGAGAAAGAGGTTAATTTTAGAATCCAACTCGGCTGGGCCACATTCGGGAAGCTACGCAGAATCTCCGCGTCCGAAATACCGCAGTGTCTCAAGACGAAAGTCTTCGACCAGTATGTGTTGCCAGTGATGACATGCGGCACTATGACGTGGTCGCTAACAAGCGGACCTAATAACAAAGCTCAAATTTACTCAAAGGGCAATGGAGAGGGTTATGCTTAGAGTTTCACTGCGTGATCGAATCAGGAATCAGAAGATCTGCAGAAGAACCAAAGTAACCGATATTGCCCGAAGAACTGCTAAACTTAAATGGCAATTGGCTGGACAAATTGCTCGCAGAAACGATGCCCGGTGGGGCCAACGGATTTTCGAATGGCTACCACATTATGAAAAACGCAGCGTAGGTAGGACCCCACAAGCTGGACCGACGACCTAGTGAAGGTTGCGCAAATCCGTTGGATGAGTTTGTCGCAAATCTGGTTGCTGTGGAGATCTTCAGGATAAGCCTATGTCCAGCAGAGGACATCATTCTGTTGAATGAATGAATGGAACCAGAAACGTAAGTGTATTACTTAGGTTGAACTTTCAAATAAATTAACGAAATCAATCGATTACCGTGTCAAATTAATTTATGTGTATAATATTTTATATTTTTTTTATACAACAAAATCACACTTAAACAATGGTAATAATGGTCATTAACGAAATTCACTGAAACAATTTCGAATATATTATGTCTGTATGTATAATCTGTATATATATTATATGTATATTCAACAACAAAATTATAAAACGTGCGACTCATTTGAAAATATATTGCCAATGGACGTCATAGATGTCACAATTCGTTGGTTATTATTAAGTGATAAGATCGAGGATAAGATAATATGTATCATATTAGTTTATCAATAGCGTCAATAATAAATTATTTATGTCCATAGGCATTATGTCATGTCGAAATGCAGTATACGAGAACTTTGAAGAGAATCGTTCAAGTATTACATACGCGCTAATGCGGAGTGGTCAATGGGGGGCGGAGGAGCAATAGAGAAGCGGGGGTCAACGGGGGGGGGCGGGGGTCAATAGAGGAGCGGGCGTCAATGAGGATAGCGGGTCAATTGCTTTTTGATGACATGACATATATTAGGCCAGAATGGTGATTACGTAAATTTAGCAACTTTTGTAAAAAAAAAACCAATGCTTACATTTTCACCGGGGTCATCAGCCTTGCTGCTTATTGCTACAAGGAGCAGTCAAAAATATATATAATTCTGCTTACGTGATACTTGAGTGGCCCCTTTTAATAATCGTGAACTATGAAGTTTATTATCGAGATTACGGAACTTCCCACGGTCATTCCGATTTGTCACCTTTTTTTTATCCATCGCTGATGATCAAAAACTGTTATAGCAAAAAGAATTCGTGTGTAAACTCAAGATAGAATTTTATAATCATTACTATATAAATAAATTTTATATTCTATAATGGGAAAACCTAAAAAGCGAATTAGTAACTATCGTATATAGAGTATTACGTAGGCGACGATGAGGCGCCGGAAACGAAGTTGTTCAGCTGAACATCAAAGTCTCACGACATACGATTAGCTGCTAATGCTGGTGTGGCATTGAATGTACCTGTAGCAAACACGGTCGTGTTGTCTGTGTCAATTTCCTTTCGCACATTAGTGCATTA
This sequence comes from Samia ricini, assembly GCA_014132275.2. Lineage (NCBI taxonomy): Eukaryota > Metazoa > Arthropoda > Insecta > Lepidoptera > Saturniidae > Samia > Samia ricini. The sequence continues at coordinate 14,964,724 of AP028157.1, forward strand.
ATAGGCCGTTAGCGATTGCGTCATTCCGCCGCAACCTCACTCTTATATACCACACATTATTAACTTCCACTATTTTTATACAAAATCAGTGAATTCAAAACCATCACTATGATAAACAATGTAAAAACCGTATTTTACACAAGCAAAACATTTTAAAAGATAGAAATAATGCTTGGTGGTCTGTATTTCGAAAGATATAGGTAATTGTAGAAAAAAAACAATTTATCTTGAACGAAAATGATGTTTTCGCGATTAGAATGCATTTTAAATGGAACTAATTTTCAAATTTATTTATTTTTATAGCTAATTAATTCTATCAATAGGTAGCTCTAGCTACGGCCGCGTAGATATTATAATGATTAACTTTTTAATGAATGCCTTTCGACAATTTAATAAAACTCATCGATGTACTGTTTTAACAATAATTTCAACTTTCATGGGGGCGTTTTTCTATTTTTTTTAAAAGCTCAGACAATTCATTTAATCGCGATACACTTATCAACATAAATTACACATAATAAATTAATGTTAAACCCAAGTTTCCTGAGCCTAACATTCGATCTGGATCATTTTGTCTACGCCATAGTGAAAACTAATTCATAAACAATAGGCAATCGAATGGAAGACATCGCGCCGTACTATTATATAATCGTAGGTACTAACTGTTGAATTGACTTTCATTGTTTTTTAATAAAACTTGAACTATATTTATCATTTGAGAGTCAAATAAGGCGTCGCGCAACGATGTTAGCACATGAGTTGGATTCATAGTTGCTATGAATCTACGAATGTTTATTATTAATAATACGACAGAATATAGTGTTATATATACTTAATTTAATCAGAGATTTTGTATTAAATGGACATTCTTATTAATCTGATAGGAATGTACCCAGTAATAGAGACTACAATATATTAGAACATAATTAAGAAATATTTTCATGCAAATGTGGTATACATTTATTCCAAGATTTATATTGTATACAGTAAATTGATATCGCTAATATGTTTACTCAGAAACATAATTAACAACAGATTTTAAACCGAAGTCAGGGAAATAAAAACCTTCCGATATAATCTTCGACCTAATTAGTTAAAATATTATAATATTATTGTAATTTGAAGCTTCGCTAAGGGTGATATACGGTGTTAACATGTTTTTTTTCCTTTTAATAAATAATCGCTACTGGTAATAACGATATAAGTGATCGGAATCACAAAATTGTATTAGACTAAAGTATCCACATATTATGCGTCAAGAGTAATACTACATTTGAATGCCAAGGCAAAGCTGGTCACACCAATCTGGGTGTTCAGTTCCCAAATCTAGTATGAAGTAAGAATATTGCATACATTATAAGTTTGATTCAAAAATTAAATCAACAATTAATGAGAATATACTTTGGTTTCTAAAAAATGCGGTTTTGTGGTTATTATTTATCATTGCACCACATTATTTGTATTTGTTTCGCGTCGTGATGACTAAAAAGGATTTAAAAGGACTCAGAATGTTCGAAAAAACATGTTGTATTAACGTCATCTTCGATTGTTTATATCATTCACAGAAAAATCTTTTCATTAAAAAAAAGTATAATAATTGTAATCGTCGACATGAGATTTTAACTATCCAGAAGAGGTAGTAAGGAAATTTACTAACGTATCGTGTTTTAATTTAGTTGTTTAAAGAATAGCTTAATCAAATACCTGATTTTCAGCTTATCTACTACCCACTGACCCACATGTGTTTAAAATAAGACTGACCTATATTCCATAATGATGGACAGCATCATATAAAATAAATAGATCACGTGGTGATTTATTTATACTTTTCCTCAAATTTCAGTTCAATTGGCCCAAATGTTTGAAATTTCATTTCAACCTCGTTGGAACAGCCTACATAGAAATTCATTATTCGCATCCTACCATCGAGTTGTATTTCCATTTACAATAATATTCTATTTACAAAAAAATTCTTTACATTAACTAAGCTAAAAAAAAGTAACAGCGACCTTGCCAGTGTAACGTCTACAGAGAGATTGGCTAAAAATATCAATTATTGCTTTTAACGATGCTTACGATTTTCACTCGGAAATGTGACGCGACCGACTTGTAACGTTTGATCGGAATGTATCCAATAGTCTGTAAAGCATTGTTACATTATCAGTCGTGTAGGTGGGTAGATTTCTTTTGATAAACGTATCGGCATTGATTAACGATATCATTATTTCAAATGTAAAAGAATGCAGTATAAATGATAGGTAAATTTCTTTAAATATAATGGGAAGAAAGTTGAATACTTAAATAACTACTTAAGGGAAAAACTGTTGGACAAGAAGTGGAAAAAGTCTTAAACTTGTTCGGTTTGATCCCATCCATTCAATCAACCGAAAGATGTCCACAGCTGGGCATAGGTATCCCCCAAAGATTTCCACGACGATCGCTCTTGCATCACCCGCATCCAACGGATTCCCGCGACCTTCACCAGGTAGAAGATCTGAATAGAAGAGCTGAAAAATATATTGTTATAAAGAGTTGGAGAGAGAAGGCCAGAACTAGATCGGTTGTCATAATCACCTTTCTTATATATAAACAAGGTCTACTAAAATATTTTCTACTTCATTCTGCGAAGAAGTTATATCTACCTATCCTTTCAACCGGATGATATCCACTGCTGGACATAAATCTCCTCCAAAGAATTCATAAAAAGGGATTGCTATAATCGCCCCGCATGTGCAGGCAGGCGGGTTAGCGATCGCAGTTAGTTGTGTGTGGTACTCAGAGGATGGTTCGGCCCATTCCCTAGTTTATACTTTATTCGCCTTTTATGACATCCACGGGAAGATATGGAGTAATACTATTCTTAGCCGACACCACATGGTAGAACGGAAGTGGTATCACTGGTGGTAATATTAAAAATTACAATTTCATACCCAATAAGGCTTAAGTTGCACAACATCGTATTTTAGTATTAGATTTAAAGGTTAATGTTTAATTAGTTAAAAATTATATACAAATTAGAAATAGAGTTATAAGCCGAAACATGTATCTGGTAGGAAAGTTTGTTAGAAAGGCCCAACCGCGATTCTAATAAGCCTCAAATGATGATTATGAATATATCGTATAATAAATAACCTATTTAATAATTGTTTTCATTTACTATTTGTAAAATGTTTTTATGCTTGTTTTCTATGATGCATTTGTGTAGACATTTGTAACGTCGCTATAATATGTGACAGGTCAGTCGCCAGTTTACCGTGAAATCATGAAATGTGAAATGCGCATGCTACTCTATTTAAATATTAAAGTCAGTAAGTTGATATGATTCTTTAAAATATAAAATGCCTGAATCTTGGATTTCGTTGTTAGAACGCGAGAAAGAGTTATTAGTGCAGCCATAACTATTCACGACTTGCACTATTCAACGTTCTTATTGTACTATAAATGTTTAAAACAAATACAAATTCGAATAAATGTGAAAAATGTTGAAAAAATAAGTTTTTTTTGTAATTTTACAATGAACAGATTTCAAGTGAGAAGTAAAAAGTTAAAAATTACTCATAATGTATTCAGGTCAACAAAATGGTTTTTTTTTTTTTTCGAACTAGCTAATGCTGTTTACCGGAGGGTCCTTAACAGCTTCACTGTGGCTTTGTAGGTGAGTGCTGATAGCACTCAGCCTCAATAAGGTAACTAGCACAAGCTTTACCAAAGTAGTACGAACCTCGGCTTACCCGTTACCTGAATGATAAAAATAATTATGTGACAAAATTGAAGGAACGGTAGTAATATGATCTAATAACGCACCGTGTGACGTGAGTTCGAACTCTAATCCATCAATAAGCCTGGGTTTTCGGTAAAGGAAAACATCATGCTCAGACCATAGCATTGCTAGTGTTGGAGAGTATTCTGAGACACTTCCAAGTAGCTAACATTCTCAAATTGAAAGTCTACGACCAGGCACTTATAGTTCTGTTCTGTTGGAAGCAAAGAAAACATTCTGCCGCGTGTGTTATTGAGTTTGTTATATTATAACAGAAGAATTGAACTACTTTTAATCCAATTAATTGTGCACCATCTTCGACTGCATCGTCACTTAACATCAACCGAAATTGTTGACAGACGATAAAACATATATAGTATATGAATAACAACACATAAACAATAAGTTAGATATTTACAGATTAATATTATTTCTGTTACATAAATCCTAAGTAATTTTATTATTAAATTGGATTTTTTCACTCCTTCTATACAATAAATTTTTCAGCACGTTTTTGTAATGTTGTATATTTTCCAAAGAAAATCGTTTAATATTGAAAATAGTTAAAAATGTTGATTTTCATTAATTGATTTTTTTATTATATATATAATATCAATTTATTATTGGTCATATCAATTTACAAAATGATTTACACATGACTGCAATCACTATGGGTGTGTCCATTTACGAAATGTTTACATAATACAAAGATTCAGACTCTGCTTGATAACAATGTATCGAGCTATACTTACCTAGAACTTTATCGAATGTAGTTGTTTTTTTTAATATGTATAATCTGTGTAACCTGACACTTTACATTTATAGGAATAATACATTTAAAATTGTGGAAATTTTACATTCGGTTCAAATTCTTGTTGTTCAATAAGATTAAGATCAATGACCTCATAAATATAAACGTACATCTCAAAGACTCATACGGTGTGTGACTAGTCATTATTTTACGTTTTTCATGCGATACAATTATAATTTCTACGTAGTTAAGTAATGAAATATAGGTCCTGCCATATTAATTCTCATACAAGTATGATTAAATTTATAATTTTTGAGAATATATTGTAAAAGAAATTCTACTTCATTGGATTACAATAATTATTAATTCCTAATATTATGTATCACGTAAGGAGCAGGATAAATGCAGAGTGGATGAAATGGTGTCAAGTCTCGGGAAATAGAAATAAGAGTGCATGTAGCATTAAGGTGGGATGAGTGGCATAACTAGAATGGATAATATTAGAAACTAGCTGCGTGCCTTCAGCTGCGCCCGCGTGTCATTTATTCTTCACTGCGTTTTAATTTTTTTTATACGGAACCCTAATCATTTTCCCTAAATTATTTTTGGGACTAACAAAAAATAAAGATACTTCTCACAAATTCAAACACCTGTTAGTGAAACTGTGCTTTGAATTAGACTTTATTCGAAATTTTATGGGTTTTCATTATTTTATGCGGAACCCCAATTATTTTCGAAAATCAAAAGCGCCCTAAGTTACGCTGAGTAACTTCAGCTATTTATCAATAACAAGTCCCGTAGAAATCGGTCCAGCCGTTCCGGAGATTACCCGGTACAAACAGATAGACAGACAGACAAAAATTAATTAATTGTATTTTTGGTATAGGTATCGTATATACATTCATATGTATTTAGTAAAAAAAATATTTTGACATTACAAACAGACAATTTTATTTATTAGTAGGTATCTAGATCAGTGTATTAGAGGAAGCTTGAGCATAGCACCAGTGACCCCGTACACACTCCCCGGAATTTTTATCATGGGTAGCAGCTCAAGCCGAGGTTCGTCCCATTTTGATGCCCTTGTGTTGGTTACCATTCCTAGGCTGAGCGTCTTAAGCGCTCGCCTCAAAGTTCGGTGAAGTTGTTAAGGACCATCCGATCAATATCATTAGTCAGATAAAAAAAAGAAGTAGCACCAGTGACAGAGAAGTTAAGCAGTAAGAGAGAGACAAACTAGAAGAGGTTTAAATGTGAATGTGGATGAATATAGAGGTAGAGGGATACTGAAGAAAGTTGTGGATGAATTGTGTGCAGAATAACATGTGTTATTTTTAACACCTTTTGGTCGACAGTGACAGAGATTTTTTTTAGCTAGTCATCTCGTACAACCACCCTTAAAGGGGACATAGGAAACCACAACAGGGCTGACTTTTGAAAAATCCACTTTCGTACGATAGTGGTCACCACTGGATACCTAACGGTAACAACCCAAAGTGGTGCGGGGTTTTCAGGCGTGCCTCGGAGACCCCCTTCTGGGGTTTCCCTGTACCTGACGTAGTTACGATGCGTAGTCGCTCCGGAATCCGATTCACACCCTCCCATCCCGCTTCATTCCATCCTCTGGGTGGTGTGTGGGCGTAATCTTGGTTTAGCCGAGTTACGTCCTCGGCCCTAGGGTTTGCTAAGGCATCTCCCTGGGCAAGGTAGATAAAAACTCCTTGGGTCATTGCACTTCAACTCAACGGTCTTTAGCGAGGCTCGCGTAGCCTCTTTAGTTTTTTTGATGCGTCTCTCTGCCCTTCAGGCAGGGAGGTAGTACACTCCTCGCCCTCTAGCCGTACCGGGATGGGGCCGAATCAATGTTTGCGGAGCGTCAGCTCTTGAATTTTGCTAGAATTTTAATAGAGAAATCTCCCGAGCTCGCTCGGGAGTTTAATAATTATAAAATAAAAGCCGAAGTCCGTCCGCCGCGCTCCCTGTACGAGTAAGGAAACCAGTCGCGAACATAAACGCATCGGAGCGTTCGCGTACGCGTACTCCGTCCGCGTCTAGGCCACACAGGCGGGCTTCGCCCCATCAGGGCAGTAATAAGTAGTAGATATTAGTATTCGAGTAGTGATTAAGAAGGTCACGAAAGATATCTCGTGCGAGGATGTCGCGGCCTCACTGAAGGCTCAGAACATCCCCGTGATAGAGGTTCACCGAATGGTAGCTCCCCGAGACAGGAAATCATACAACATGGTCCTGGTCTCACTGTTAGCCACAGCAGCGGGTAAAGAGGTCTTCAACCTCAAGACCCTTTGTGGGCTCTGTGGCATTAGCGTAGAGCCCCCACAGAAAAAGACCTACCCGACGCGCAGTGCCACCGCTGCCAAGGTTACGGACATAGTTTTCGGAGCTGCTTCATGGCTCCGAGATGTGTTAAGTGTCTAGGTGAGCCTCTCACCCCAGACTGCCCTCGTCCCAAGGACTCCTCTGATCCCCCCAGCTCCACCTTGTGCCGGCAGGAGGGCCACCCCGCGAATTACCGAGGGTGCCCGTGTGCACCCAGGGTGAAGCGGAACCACCCTAAAAAGGGTGGTAGGCAGGTTCCCCAGAGGAACCTTGCTCCGCTTCTCGCTCAGCCTCAAGTGCTCAATGATCAAGCATCAATGACACTGCAGGCTTTCCCTACCAGGCACGTCGGCAGCGCTTTCAGCGGTGCCGACCCGTCCGTTTACTTCCCGACCCCGCGATGGCCCCTCTGGCTCCGTGGGCTAAGAAACTCCAAGCCACAGCGCAACCGCGTCAAGCCGACCCTTGTGAGGCCCCTTAGGCCACCCCATCCAATCTCACCGGTTTATACCGAGTGTTTTTCTAGCGTTTTTTTAGCGCGTCCATGATGTGCAGGAGGTCGTCGCTTTCAACAATTTGTTGAATAGCGGTGTCAGAAATGCCGAGTTGGACGTGATCACTCGGTACCCACTTATTGCCATGACCATCCAAGATCTGGTCCGTGTCACATGCCACCCTTAATCAATGGCTAAGATAAAGTCTCGCGGATTGTCTCTCTCTTTTTTCAACAGTCGGAAACTCGTCCCGCAGCGTACTCTAATCGCGAACTTCCTCCGTGATTGTCAAAAAGATGTGTTTCTTGTCCAGGAAACGTCTTATACAAGTTGTACATGAACTTGACACCGACCACCGCCTAGTCGTTTGCCAGCTGTAAAGATCACAGACTACTATAAGCTCAGCCGCTATCTGAAGGACCATCAGTCCTCACCTCCATTAGATAGGATCCCTGATGTGCTGGATACGTCTGCGGAAGCGGATTTTGCGATCGATTCTTTGGTTGAGCATCTTAACATCGGAATCAGGGAGACCTCGAAAGAACGAAAAAAGACCTCGGGGAACGATCGCCGCTTTATACTCCCTGATGACGTAAGAGCCCTGCTCACCCAAAAGAACGCCGCGACCCACGCCCACGTCACGTATCCGACTGAGGAAATTCGTGCACCCTTACGTTTTTTTTACGTAGAGCGGTGAAAGACCGCATAGATGAGCTCCGTAACAATAGGTGGAATAGTCTCCTCGAGGAGCTGAAACCCTCCCACCTCGCTTACTGGAAGCTTGCACGATCAATGAAGACGGACCGTACCGTCGCTAGTATGCCCCACCTGGACAGAACCGCACAGGGTCTTCTACCCGCATTTGACGATGACGAAAAAGCCGAATGCTTAGCCGCTAGCCTCGAGCAGCAATGTTCCCCTGTTACTGACAACGTTGACTTCCTCCACGTCTCCGATGTAGAGTCCACGGTACAGCACTTAGACACTCTTTCCCCGGTTCTCCCCCTCACACATGTCATGTGTGATGAGGTTACCACCGCTATTAAGGGCCCAGGAAATCTCCCGGTCCGGGATCAGGAATGAAGTGCTTAAGCTTCTTCCACCTCGTCTCATCGCGTTACTGGTCTGCATCTTCAATGAGGGCCATTAAAATCACCACTTAGTCATAGGTATTCACAAGCCTGGAAAAGACACCAGGTTACCAAGTAGTTACCGTCCAATCAGCTTATTAAGCACAATAGGCAAACTCTACGAGTGGATCCTTCTGAACCGTCTCCTAGTTGTGATAGAAGACAAAAAATTTTGCACCCCGAACAGTTTGGTTTCAGAACCATACACTCTTGCGCGCACCAAGTGCAACACCTTGAAGGATGCTGGAAAAGGTGGGCTTGGCTGCCCCCTCGACTTGGGAGAGTATGAGGGCGGTAGACAAAGGGGGGATGACAGGATGCTGGAAGGTGCTGTGGGGGGGCCTCTGCTGGGTATGTACTGGGCGTCACGGCCGGGTTCAGCCCCAGTGGAGGAGGGACAGCAGCAGAAGGAGCCGTGGAGAACGGTGGAGAGAAGGAAGGGGGGGGAAGAAGAAGAAATGTGCGAGGATGGTGAGGTCGGGTAAGGATATGTATCCTACACGGGCCAGGATTGTGCCACGAGGTGTGGGGGGACCAGCTCGGAGGGTGAGACTCCCGTCACCGCCGCGTTCGGCGGCAGTGGTCGTCACACTGAAGCCGGACGCGGTAGCGAGAGGAGTTACGTATAAGGACGTGCTGTTGGACGCTAGGTCCAAAATAGGGTTGCAAGAGATGGGAATCGAGGGTGTGTCGTGTCGCCCCACTGCCGCAGGGGCACGGAAAGTCGTGGGGAGAGTATCCCAGGAGGTGGGATGCAGGCCGGAGGAGGTGAGGGCTGACCCAATCCGGGCGATAATCCGTTGGGCCTGCCGCCGGGAGCGACGCGGTGCTTGTCACCACGATCCTGTATGGTCCCCATTAATGCGGCGGGCGGCTCCGGGGGATTTAGTGGGTATTTCCGGCGCTTCTCGCCGGGTGAGGACCACACTGGTGTGGAGACATCCCGGCACACCCGCGGCTGCGAAACGTCCTTACCGACCCCGACGATAAAATCACCGACGCAAATAGGATCTTTCCCCATCACACGAGGAAATATGCGTGACAGCGCCCACGCCCGCGAATCCACCGTTCCCGCCGCCGGGGACTGGCGGGCAACTTTGCTCCCGCACACTCTCCGGGTCCGCCTAGGCGGCGACCCAAGACGTGTCTCGTTCCCCAACTGAGGAGGCTCATGACGTCGCCGCCAGCGCGATACAGTGACAATGACCATGCATTGAGCATTACACGTACAACACTGCATACGCACTCCTTTACATAACACGCTACATACTTTTTTTATGTTAAATAAAAATTGTAGTGATTAGCTATGATCAAAATTCCGCGGGAGTTTTCACACTCAGATAGCGGCCAAGCCGAGGTTCGAACCCTTCAGCCTTCAGCACTCGCCCCCAAAGTTCGGTGAAGCTGTAAAGGCACTTCCGATCAACAGCATTAGTTAGGTTAGAAAAAAAAACCGCAACAGGGTTATTCCTTCGATGGTGGTCTCTCCTTTGCCCGCGCCTACTGACAAGTCTACTGGGAGGCACAGAAGGTGCGTCCCGTATCTTCTAAGAGAGTGGAAGAAGAAAACATTGTAAATGTAAACAGGTAAATGATGTTGTATCGCAAGTAGTACAACTGTATATCACATTCAGTTTTTAATATGGTAACTGTTCTAAACTATTCCTAATTTTAATGTATACTTAGGGTATTAAATTGTATAACATTTATTTCACTTCAAGTTGGCCTTCTAATCCGAATAAATTATTGCAAAGTAACTAAATGTATGAATATGGAGATATGTATGCAAAAAACCTTACTAATTTTCAGATGTATTTGGTGATCAGTGGCATACACTAAAAAGCGGGTATCATATTACATTACTGACTTGTTACAATTTAATTACATCTTTAGAAGTTTGTCTTTAATACCAATGTTGTGCCAAATCCAATGGGTCAATCGGAAAACACTATTGTAATTAACATGTAAATCTAGGAGAGACAAGATCGTACCTTTTGTTATTTTAAACAATTTTTTGTTTGAAAATAAGTAAGACTTACCTGATTCTAGTTACTTTTGTTCATTGCACTTCAGCGAATATAGTCGCGTCGCGAATAAAGATCAGGTCTTTGTAATCTTATCTTAGAATTATAATATTGTTACCTTAGTATGAAATATTTATCTATAGTTTATTATATAAAGAAGTACAATTAAGAAAAGATACTCTGGAACAACTCTAGAAAGATACACTGGCGCCGAGTAACATATGCTATATTTTATTTTTTCATTGAATATTTCTATATACCCGTTCGAAGCCGGAGCAGATCGTTAGTTTTATTTAAATTAAAAATAAAGATTTATTTATAAAAGACAGTAAAATATTTTGAATCATATATATTTTTTAGTTGTCATCATTTTAGGTATTCAGTAAAATATAGTCCATTATTATTCTATTGCGTATTATAAATAATGTAATAATATTTTTCTACCAACAAAAAGTATAACATATGCAGACGGCGTGAAATACTTTATTAAAGAATGTAAAAAAATCGTTTAACTTAAGGTAATAAAAACATGCTTTCATTAATGACTCATATAGATTCTAAAGTAAATAAAATTTCAATGCCACATAGCTACTTAGGTGACCTTTGAGAGTTCGATAGTTGTTCAAATTTATATCACAGAATAAATAATAAATAAAATATATTGAAAACTGTTTTATCATACCGCGCGCTATCGGAATATTTAAGTGATAGGAGTCCTCTTGATCAAAATTTTATTGACAATTTCGATTCGACCTAGCAAGATCTATTTAGACATATGTTTCCGAATGATTTTATCGGTAATGATAGTTCGTCCTTAGTGTCTTGAATAGCAATGATATATGTTTTGGTAAATATTATTTCTGTTCTTATTTTTTATATGTGACTATATCTCTCTCTCTCTTTCTCGCTTTTCTCCAATCTGTGTAAGGACAGAAGTGTGTAACAGGAAGCTGGGGAAGCGCGCTATTTGATTTGACCAATGAGTGTTGGCCATCAAATAGTGCCAAACCATTTTCCTAGATGATGGTACCATCAGCTATCAGCTGTGCGCTTAACCTACGGTATTGTGTATTACAAAGTTTGCTATTATATAAACTAATTTATATGTGTAAATTATATAAATACATGTATTTACAGTTGATACTAAGTGAAAGAGTGCATGCAGGTCTTTGACAAACAATGCAAGTGAATAATAATTATATGAACAAAATTTTCAGCACTTAGCTTTTTTCAGTTTTTGAGATTAACCACTGTTCCTGCTCGATTGGTATTTTTAATGTTGATAAAAGGTGATGATTATTAGAAAATGGTCGATCGCCATGGTATGTATTCCTTACGATGGGTACCTTCATCCATACAGGCTCAATAAAGAATCGAATAGATAGGTACGAATCTACTTCCATCGCGCGGAATCCGATCATCCTACCAATTAGGCCATCATCGATAATTGTGAGGCATCTATTTACGTGACATACTAGTCAAACCGATTACAATATCGTGAAAGTAAACACGACGGCAAATGATGGTTAATGTTTCACACCTACCGGATGATATTTTTTTTTTATACTCAATAGAGAATTTCTCAATTCTAAATATAACCACTATTTCACCTGATTCGAAGATTCAAAAGCGAAGTGTCCGAAGTTAGAACCTTAGAGAAACTGGCTGAGCGCAATCGGAACGCATTTACAAGCGTTTGGAAGCAGATTCTCAACAGGACGGTGGCAACAAAGCAGATAGGGATCAGATACTGCCCTACCTCAATGCTATAGATATGTTAATCTAAAACGATTTAATTGTTTTGATGTAAAAGGCCGATAACAGGTAAACGGCCCATCTGATGGCAAATAACTAGCGCCGTCTATGCCGTTCAAATAATAAAATAAATAAAAAAATTCAAAATACTTTTATTGCAAAAAATTAAAATTACATATAAACGTTATCTATTTCTTTTTGCTAAATATTTAGAATTAAGTTTTATTTTATAATTGTAAGATATAAACTATAAGTAATTGTAAACTGTTAATTATTTATCACTAGCTTCTACCCGCGCTTTCTTTACGTTGTGGATTGAATTGAATTGAGAAGCGAATTAATCGTAGGTATGGCGATTATATAAGCAATGTTTACTTAACCACATGTCCCTTACTTTTAATTACTTAACCAGATTATGTCTAAATTTCTGCTTTCGTATTCCTGCAAGGCCCCTAGGAGATAGAAAAATTATGACTACGTTAAACTTTGAAAAAAAGTTTTTTGAATAAACACAATTATTGTGATCGAACTATTTCTTAAGATTTTAGGTTAGGTTCAGGGTGAGGTGGGGCTAGAGGGAAACGACGTAAGGTGCGGGCCTTGAGGAGAGAGTGGTCTGAATTAATTTAAAGCTGGCAAAATATCATATTTAACTTTGTCTTGGTTGTATATAAAGAAGAATAAACATGCATATATGTCAAATAATTTCTTATTTTACTGTTTCCTCATACAATGTAATTATAATAAAAATTGTATAAAATTCATGAAGTTGCTAGAGTGTTTAAAAATTAACTAACATTACAAACGGATAACGTATGTATAATCTCTTCGTGTAAAGCGTACAGTGTAACGTAAACGTCGGTAATCGATTCATTATTCTTTATTTCCGGCTGTTTGTTTTTATTAAACTTCCGCAACAAACTAACATCGAACATGTTAGTAAAGCTCATCCATTCATATTTCAGACGTTTTTAGATCAACTTGTATTCGTGCCCTTACATTATTTGTATTGTTACATAATTGTTACTATGGTCTATATTCATTCTATAATTATTTGAATGATTGTTTTCAAGGGAATTAAACTCTTTTATGAGTAGTACAGTATTTTATGATTATTTTTTTGCATATTATAATAATCTATTGTCTATACATTACTTTAACAAAAAAACTGTGACCACTAGCGTCAGATTTCAATATCGAATCTTAAAAGTTAATACCATACCAAAAAAGTGTCAGTTTAGAGAAAAAACGATTGCAATTTCGGATTTCAGTAGTTAAAACAGATTGAGGTCGAATAGTGAAACCGGTTAATGAATGTTTAAATAAAAGGCGCATAGATATTTCAAAAAATTGTGTCGCTCTATTCTTCTGTCTACAATGAAATGAAATGTAATATAGATTGTCATAATATGACTTAGTAACTTGCACGCTATTTAATAAAATTCTCTTCCCAAAAGAAGACAAGATCTTAACTAGCAATTAATTATTAAAAACGTAACTGGTTCCTTCAAAACATAAGGGAATAAGTTATCTATGGAATGTAAGAGCATCATGAATAATAATTCTCATGAAATTTGTTAGAGTTAGATTACGTTACTGTAATTCTTTCAAATAAAAAAATTAAATTCTGAGAACGTATCTATGTATGTCAAAACACCACCACCGTTTGGAAAAAATCCCAATTTCCGAAAAGAATCAAGAACCCAATCAGTTTGTGTGCTTCATATGTCGATTACCCATAAAAATGAGACAATAGGAAGACAATAGGAAAAAAATGGAAAGCTGGCGTAAACGCCAGGGCTTGAGGGGTTTGCTCAAGAAGTTAAAGTACTTATATATAATAATTAGCAATTTATAGGCTATAAAAGTTATCACCATAATCTATAGAGATTATAGAAAATAATAATTAAAAACTCAAAAATGGCCTGATTAATGGATTTGAATGCAATTAAAGACATGTAGGGGGGGGGGGTGTAATAGAGTGGTATCCGAGGAACGGGTAAAGACAACGAGGAGGTCAAATCAAAAGACCCCATCTTTTGATTTACCAAAAAGATGGAGAAGGTCTGCCAATGATAGAGAAACGTGGAAGCAATTAGGGGAGACCTATGTCAACAGATAACCTGACCAAAGTGGTTGCTAATAAATTTGTTACTTTTGCTATGTAAATTAGAATTAAGAATACTGTTTTATAAGAATAGCATGTAAGTTAAAAAGGTCAGCAAATAAAGGCTTTTATTATTATTATTATAATATTATTAAAGACACGTAGACGCGACCATCCGCTAGTTCTAAATAAAACTATCAAGGTATCTTCTGAAAGAGAGAAACATTATATCCAAACATAAAAGTAAAATGGTAATAGGTATGTAATATCACAAATAGGTACTTAAACGTGTCTTGCAATATGCACGCGTTGCTCTTTTAAGGAATGTGTACTTTATGTTGCAAGTGGTAAATCTAAAATACCTAGAAAGAGAATAGTGCAAAACGGGTGTAGTGAGAGACCTATTATATCCATATTGCAGTAGATATTTCACATGCTTTACTAATCCATATATTTCTGATTCGTTTATCATTTGGATGAATTAATTCTTTATTGTACCAATAATCTATACACTGGAGAACTTAATGCTACAAGGCATTTTCCATAAACCACCGTTCATAAATTAACTAGTTAAAAGTGAAAAAATATGACTTCTATTGTTATAAAAAAATGTAATTTGATGCCTTTTTGACAATCTAACCTTTGATATACTCATGCGTAAATTTAGAAAATACAATTAACCTGGTGTTTGGAAGAATTTTGCATCTTATTAAATCTCAAACCTATCAAATATGAAGCTTAAAACTAGCAAAAATAAACGGTTAATAAACAGAGGAGAAATATGTCACAAGTGTTTTTTTTACATCGATGAGTGCTTTGTCAAAGTAAAATACTACACCCGAGCAACGTTTATCAATTCAATAGAAAGGTGACATCACAACATTGCAAAACGAAATCAATAGTGTCATGAGAATTATAAAACATCATCGTAAGGTTTAAAACAATATTGTTTTTTTTCTCGGAATGATCATTACAACGAAAAACAATCTAACGTTTCACAATCAGTCCGATCCCCGCCATTGTTATGTATTTAAAAAGTTTAACATTACATATTGTTCTTTATGCCTTGAACGAACATTAATTATTATTTTATGCTTGCTTATAATATTTTTTCCTACGAAATTCCACAAGATAATGATGATGTCATGTGATTATAAAATGTTATCTCATTTTGTTTAATCGTTTATTACAAATATTAAAGTTTCAATATTAAGACAATAATCAATAAAGTAATTAATATCAAATTTGACGAACGTTTATAATAAAAACTATCTGAAAAGTCAGTCATCTAGATGTGAGTTTGAATCCAAAAACAAAATTAAGAATCCAGCCATTCAACAGAAAGAAATTCACTACTGAACTTATGTCTCTCCAAAGATCTCCACAACGACCGGTCTTGTCCCACCCGCATTCAGTGGATACCCGCAACGTTCACCGCGACGATCTCGTCGGTCCACCTTGTATTCTTCTACCTCTGGCCTGCCAATGTTACGTCTTTCGGTACGCGGAAGGTATTCGAGAACCCGTTGATCCCATGGGGATGTCAATTGACACTTAAATTTTTCAAAAATACTTTATTCAATTAACGACCTGAGAAAGCGATTATGAACATCAAGCCACCGGTTCGTAAACAACAACCCAGTCGAGATTAGCACGGACAAGAAAGTTGATCTGGTTTATCCTTTTTTTTTTTTTGTATAAATGTGCAAAAAAGTATACAAATTATATTGTTAAGTCCAGATATCACTATCGTTCACTTCTTCTTCAATGCACTTATCTTAATATATAATAAGGCTCAGCGTTCGTTAAAGGAAAACAAATACTTAATGTAACCATTGCCTGGTGGTAGAATGTTTCCTAATATCCAATCTTTAGTCCAACATCCACAGGAATGTGTTCTCACAGTTTAATTTAGAAGCCAGTAGTTTAGCGTGCTTAGCATCTTTGGCAACATCATTTATTTATTTAATATGCCAAACAAAACAGGATACAGTCAAATATTAATATAAAATAATGAAAAAAAAAATCTTAAAGCTAGGCTAAATACCAATAAAAATGTTAACACATAGAAACCAAAGAATCAAAACACACTCACGCTATAGTTAATATATATATACCTATATATATATATACCTACCTATACATTCAAAATCTATAAATATGCGAAGATAAAACTGCTCAAGACACTGCTCTCCTCTACTTAGGAATCGTCCATTAATCACGTGAGACTTGAAAAGGGGCGAGTTTTCGAAAGATATTACGAAACATCACAAAGGACAAAGTTAGATATCATGTGTATTTCATTTTTCATTGAACGCGTGAAATGGAAACCAAAAAGCAGCGCTTGACTTTAACTCGCCATTGCAAGGTAACGATTTCCAAAATTTTGTAACTTTTGCTTTGTACCTAACAAAAAAATACACGTAGTTTTTGGTAGGCAACCCCCTACCACGTATCAACCAAGCATCACCACATATCAAAAAAGGAGAGGGAGTGTCACAAATTTGCAAAAAAAATACATCAAGTGATTAATGGGCAAACCCTTATCAACCCAACCAACTTTCCTTTTTTAAGAGTAGCTATTGTCGAATTTATATTATTAGTGATGTCGACTTAAAAAAATGGAAATACTTTTTTTTTCCAACAAATATTTAATCAATAATCATTACGGTCGACTCTACATTAGATAATTATATGATAAAAACTTACGTAAGTAGTGTAAATTAAAATATTTTTACTAAAAACCACAAATTTATTACGGATGCTATTAAAGATTCGTTTAAATGTCAAGGTGTATGCCAAGGTGCATCACTAATTCACTGCCAGTGATTGGTTACATTGAAGTCGGTCATTCAAAAAAAACGATCACTATCCTTC
This sequence comes from Samia ricini, assembly GCA_014132275.2. Lineage (NCBI taxonomy): Eukaryota > Metazoa > Arthropoda > Insecta > Lepidoptera > Saturniidae > Samia > Samia ricini. Next base: position 14,981,959 of record AP028157.1, read on the forward strand.
TTAGACGAAATGAATGTAACATTGCAATTCACAATGGGCCTTCTTTGTGAAAGCAGGTTAATAAGTCGAACGTAAAACTGCCGCCACTGGAACATAATTTTGCATTATTTTCTGTTTAAGTTTTTTTTAAAGTGATATTTTCTAATATTAATATTTTCATGGTTCATTCGATCTATATTACCAAAAATCGATTATATCATAGGTATTAATACTTTTAGACTTTCTTTGGGGAAATTGCTTATGCAAAAAGACCTGTTGGTGGACCTCATCTGCGGTTCAAAGCGCGACATGGATGAGTTTTCCATAGATCATCTTAGAGTTGGAGATGGTATATTTTAGTGTGATCGTCGATGTCACTCCCGTATCGGCTTGGTAAGCCATCAAAAAAAGCAACCTTAACGTATTGAATGCGTTTATTTATACTATAGATTTAGGTAAAACGCTTTGACCACAATCTCACCAGATTGTTAAGTGACGATGTTGTCCCAAATGGACACTAAGCCTAGAGGTACCGGCTGTCAAGTTATGTTGCCGGAACACACCTATTGCTTCTTGTCAACGGGTTTTCAACATTGAGTTTGGATGCAACCTAGGCGGACATTATTATAAAATCCAGAACCACTATGCATTCGTTAAGATTAAAAATTTATTAAGAAAGTTAAAAAAAACAGGGCATTTTTTTGGTAACAAGAGGCGTATTCTGTAAATTTATCGAAAATGTTTAGAATAACCTAAATATTAATATCAAAATTAAAACAAAACACGGCTAATTAACTTCGACATAACATTATTATGTCTTTTGTATTTCTGACTAATTGACACATTTGTGTCTTAACAAATACTAAAATTATTTTTACAATAGACAAACGTTAACTTGCGAATATTTTGACAATATAGTTATAAAAGAAAAATAGCTAAAAGTCACAGAACAAAAGCTCGTTTTAAGAGCGGTCTCGATTCACAAGGCAAACGCCCCCATTAGTTCAGAAGTTGTTCTGTAACCAAAAAGTCCCAGGTTCAATGACCGGAACAACTAACCATTTTCGGATTTCCTAACATGGTCCGGCATTGTGATTGATCACATTGTGATCGACCATATTGTGATTACACCAATTACCTTTCAGTATAGTATATATAATCAACGGATTTTTTCTAAAGAGGCTAACGGCCATTGTTGCTTTGACTGTTTTAACACAGCGGAATTTATCAGTAATTCCCATAGCTCTACTATACTCCGATACAATAGAAAAATAACACCGATAAAAATAAATATATGTCGATGCCATGTAACATTAAAATAAACAAATGATAATAGGTAGATGTCGTTTACAAAAACCGATGTATTTAGTCCCTTACAATATAACTACACACTTAAAAATTGATAACAAAATAACTATAGTATAATAATAAACCGTATTTGCTTGTAGATGAAAGTTCAAAAACTTCTATCATCAAAGTGTTCAACATTATAAAAATGTAAAAATAGTCAAAAATTTAAGATTACCTTACTAATATTATAAATGCGAAAGTCTATATGTCTGTCGCGCTTTCACGCCAAAATTAATGAATCGATTTGAATGAAATTTGATACACAGATAGTCTCGAGCCTGAGAAAGAACACAGACGATACTTTTTCATACGAAAAAAGGGTTGAAAGGGAAGATGAAAAGTTGTATGGAAGTATCGTTATTTTTAGAGCTAGGAGCTTGAAACTTATTTTTTAGGGTGTTGATTCGATTTAAATAAATATAACATTTAAAGTTTGTGAAAGTTTTACCCTAAAGGGTGTAAAATAACAAACGGCGTGGTACGGCGCGGTGTAGGTGGGGAAATTTGCTTAAGTGTGCTTACTCGACCGGGCAGACACGTGAGGACAGACGAATGTGCCACACTCATGCGAATACTGATGGCAAAAGATGGAAAAAGAATCGTAGTTTATAATAGACTTAAATAAACTCAAAAATAAACAAAAAATAAATTAATACTTTATACCTTATGTACCTATATACTTAAATAATTTAATAAGCTCTTTGCATTTAAACACTGCAAATAGCTCATCAAAGTATTCAAACGTATGTGCCTTATTTGTAAAATAATTAGCCTAAATATTTAAAAATGCAAAGACACTATTCAATGCGGACGAAGTAAGTTATATAATAAACCAAGTAATTTACTCGACTGCAGTATTCCTAATCGCATACCTACGTGATCTATTAATCGCTTTTACGATTTGATAGTGCCGAAAAAAATGTTTAAATAATTCATTTCAATTTTTTCATTGCTTTAATATCAAGTATATAATTTTTTTACAAACCAGGAACTGTAAATTAAACAAAAGTGGAACATCTTTATTACGAACCGATGATGATGAATAAAAACTGTAGACGTACGGTGTAAATAACAAAACAATCTTAAAGCAAAGTAATAATAATGTTGACCAGACATATGTGTGTCACAACAATAACAAAAATAGGTACTTTATAAATATAATTGAGTATTTCATAATTACTTATTGTTATATCATTTGATTTGATGTTAATAAATAAATGTACATCATTAATTAGGTAGGTACCTATTTAATGTGTTTCAAAACTAAGTTCGTTAATATCAAATTGTTCAAATAATATGCGATGACAAATTGAGAAATTAATGGACGGCCGGGACGGCCTTGCCACTCTACTTTCGTGTACACTTCCGCTACGGCGTTCGTCAAGACAAAACGCAGGATGTCCTACGTTTAGTATCCTGCACGGACGATAGGTGAACGAAAAGGAAATGTACCACCTTGTTACAATCATTTCAGAACCTGGGTACCTATATATCTAATTACACTTAAGTCGTAAATCATATTGTTTTTCTTACATATTACCTATCTTGGCAAAGTGATTATAATTATAGCAGCCGATGGTAAGTGCGGTACAACTCAGAAATAACGGTGACCGTCGATGACAGATTGCAACGACAAGATGCCTCTATTTGTCGCTTTTGAAACATTCGATTTTTTATTTCTAATGTTCATTAATTGCATCGTCACCGTATTATAAAACGTAATAATATATAGCTTAGATTCTGCCTATAGTTTATTATTATATGAATCTGAAAACCACATTCAAATCGGTTTTGGTACTTTTCAAATGACACGCATAAGAACACGGAAAATTTACTACACTAGCCATCCGCCTCGGCTTCGTATGGTTATATAGGTAGCCATATTAAAAAGTAGGTATATGAGCTATGTTATTTGTTGATCGTGTAGCTTACTGCAGTTAAAAGAAGTAATATTTCGACTTTTTATTCATAACAAACGAAAATAACAATTTTCACTTATATTATAGATATAATTATACAAAAATATACAAATTACTTTAATCGTGAATCTTATTGCAACTGTCTCTGCGAACTCGAAACACCGCGTGACCTTTATACGGTAATTACCTACTATACGTTTGAAGTCTCATGAATTATTCATATCGTCCGACCTTTACTAGGGAGCAGAGCAAAGCTAATGCAAGGCAGAGAGGGAACTAAAATTGCACAGGGAAACTAAACGCACTCTCTAACAAGTATTATTACTTAAAATACACGTTAAGAAACATCCTTGAAGTGTAACAAGTTTATATTATTAAGTTTAAGTAGTTTTTGTTTAAAGTTTTTTTTTTTAATGTACTTGCTCGAGTAATGATCAGCCAACCATGTAAAAAGTTGTTAAATTAAGTTGTGCAGTAAAACCAAAAAAAGCTTTTGTTATTGAGGACGCAGCTATTATATATAAATAGAATGCCAAGTAGGTTAACGCATTAATCAAACATCGTAAACAAATTTTGACGACTTTTGAAATGTCCAATACATTGTGTATACCTACCTACTAGTAATTACATATATAACAGCCTAGTTTCGCGTATGTAATATAATATTCATTAATAATGTGTCTCGAAAGTAAATGAAAATATCAGAGTAGCGGTCGAAGCTGGTGATGTTATGCAATTGAATGCAGTTACTGCGGCTGTGCAATATACAATTATATATTATACACATTATCACACCGATGTTGCAAAACTTGCCATCCGTGTACAAACATCACCTACTATATTATATATGTACATTAAAAAAAAACAACAAAAATTCCTTTTTTATAATATTTTTACACGATTCATTAATATTTGTAATTTTACAGTTTGCGAACTATAAATTTAACATGAATATTGTTTTGATGTTGTTTAATTTCACCGTATGTTTTTTCTACGTAAACGTTGTCGTCAGTAAGCAAAAATAAAATCGGAGTAAACAAGTGCAAGCGTACGTACGTGCACTGAATCCGGTCGTCGCTCGGTGGTCGTGGTGCATACAGGAGCTGCCGTCCGGGTAGCCCACCGTCAGGCGAACGTATCAAAAACAAGAGGGAACAAATGGATTCAGCCGGCTGTTTATAAACATTGATGCGGCCAGATGAGTCGGGATGCGATCAATACCGCGTCGAACGGCCGAGACCGCGGCGGTCGTCCCAACTTCACCTGGGCAGCGAGCGGCAAACGGCAGCCTACGCGTGCACCGCACCGAGTCAGTGCCGAGACCGGACCTTTACTATTACACGAACGTACTGAGCGGCCGGCCGACGGCAATCGTGTGCCGGTGTGCGCGTCACCCTACAGCTTGCGTCACGCGCGTTTGACAGCTAGCGCACGAGGGTACCGAGCGCTGCCGCCTCTAGCCGCATAGCGGCGCCACCATCTCCGCCGCCGATCAATATCATCAAGCGTGCACCGCTAACGGAGACACGTCCCCAGCAACACCGTTGCGCGATGCGCCAACACGCAACCGACAGCCTGCCACCAACGCCGGCCGACTGCAAGCCCGCCGCACCATCGTACCCGCGCACTCGTCCACATCTTACTTACCCACGCTCCCCCTGCAAACCTTCATCACTCTCATCTACAAAGCTAATTAATCATTTTGTCAAGTTATCGCATTAACGTTTACACATTTTAATTGACATTATTTTAGTTGACACATTTTAAAAAATCTACAGGTTTCTTTCATTTAGGTTGTAGATTGTAACAGATCTGCATGGCATACATTAGATGTCAATGTAATAACTGTACCGTATTTAATTCAATACAGCCTGTGTAGTCCTTTATTAAACTAGAAAATAACCTTTTAAATCGTAATATGCATTACCTAAATAATTTTTAGTAAACTTATCGAATATTATTTAATCCATAGTAAATAAATCGTAAATATACCGATATGCAGACGTGAAGAATAAAATACATGCATATTATATATGTAAAAACAATGTTTAATGTTAGGTTATATTAATAATTTCAATGATCAGATTATATTTTAACAACATTACAAAACATTAAAAAAGTTTTAAGTTTCTTCTATCGGAAGTCCCTATGGCTGTCTAGTTTTTTAACTATTTATTTCATTCCTATTAAATAAACTATATATTGATATACCATAGGTACAAAGATTATGGTAAGCACTAAATTAAAAAAAACGAATTTCAATTAAATAGTTTTTATTAATTATTTTACTTGAACTTTTAAGGGAACAAGCGGACAAGTCTACACAGTCAAATATAATATTAATGACACTGCCGAGCTCAAGGATATGATAACAGATAATATTTGTATATGAATTCTGCGGGTGGTAATGATCATTATAACATTACAAAAATGTAAGCAGAGAGTACACATATTACCAAAGAAGAGTGCATTCTCCAAACAATTAACCGACTTTACGCAAGAAGCATATTTATTTTAAATCGGAACCGTTATGTTAAGAAAGGTACATTTGAGCTATAGATTCTATTTACAGATAATTGTTAAAACATTCTTCCGGTAATATACATTGACGAGTATAATTGATTTCAAGACAATAATAATATAGACTGCCACAGAGCAGACACAGGTCTATACGAAACAATGTCTTCTTGTAATGAACAAAACTAATATTTATATAAAAAAATATTTGTTTATAATATTATCAATTGTCATACAGACAATCGCCACCCATTTGAAAAATTATTTCAAAAAGGAAAATATTTTTTTGTAGATAATTATTATATATAATGTTTTGTTGCACTATATTACCTGAGGTATCTAATATCTTGTTATCTAAAATATAATGAACTCTTTATACATAATATGAAAATAGTATATAAAATTAAAAACTGAAAAGGGGCTTACACTGACTAAAAGTAACTATTGCAATGTTTACATTATAAAAATAATAAAAAATTAATGTTACAAAAGCAACGTTCAACAAGTAGAGCAGCATTCGATTATTTATGATAACCTTTGATGATCAAACACTTTTAATCATGGAATTACAATCTTAATCACTACGGCCGCGTTGAAACGATCTCGAGATCGGCTAAACAACGAAACATAGCCCGGCAGCGGTAAATAATAAGCCAGCAAGTTTAATTAAAAAAATTAAAAAACATCAAAAATATTTCAAGCTTTACACACTTATGAAGTCTTCAAAGAAAAGCGAATCGACTCGGTTAACTCGAAGCGACTTGTCAACGTGTTCCGTACAAATCAAATATAAATTAATTCGCTAAACTAATAACATTTAAATGGGAAATATGAATAGAGGATACAGATGATAGATGATACAGAATTGTGTGCGCGTGTGTGTGTGTATGTCTGTGTACATAACAATCGGCACCGCTCTATTATACTGTATTGTATAGGAAGTAAGACTCGGTTGTCGGATCAGTACACTTTAAGCTGGTTCTTGTCGTCGAAGCCCGCAGAGTGACCAGCGTTGCGAACAATAAACGAGTTTCCATCGAAATGCATTCGTCGTTCGCCGCGTCTGTTTTTAAATAAATTGATTTAATATTAACTATCTATGTATATACTTAAAACTATTTTCATCATCATCCATAAAATTATAATTTAACTTGATAATCAAAATGTAGCTAAGGCGTTGTCCATTAATCACGTTATGTTATATTTTGCCACTTTATAAGCGCCATAGTGATACATTTTAGATCACTCTTTATAGTGTATCTTTGTAGTATATTATCTTTAAATACAGGTATAGCCTAATTTAATTCTGGAACATTTCGACAATCGTTACCTGGTAAAGGCCTAGTAAAGGACACGCTTCATTTTTCGCTAAAGACATTGCGCGATCCACAAAACCTAATTCCACGTGATTCCTCACTGAATTCTCCTCTCTTCTTGTAATGTTTAGTGATATTTTCCGAAACCTCGCCTCCATTCGAGCCTCACATGATTAATGAACGATCCCTAATATATAGAACTAAAGGTGTGACCAGTTTATCCCTACTCTTGTATTCTTCTAATCTTTACAAATGTTAACAACATATTTAAAAATACAATGGTTTTGCAAATAGTTACATCCATCCTTCCATTCAACCGAAAGAAGTCTGTTGCTAGACATAGATTTCTCCCAAAGATCTCCACGACGACCTGCTCTATGGCACCCGCATTCAGCGGACTCCCGCGACCTTCACAAGATCGTCGGTCCACCTTCTAGGGGGCCTACCCACACTACGTCTTCCGGTGCTTGATAGTACATTCGAGTACTCGTTAGCCTCATCGGGCATCGGTTCTGCTAGTAATGTGCCAAGCCCTCTGCCTCTTAAGTTCAGCAATTCTTCACACAATGTCGGTTACTTTGGTGCTTCTGCGCATCTCCTCATTCCAGATTCGATCACGCAATCGGTCACGCAGAATCTTTACATAGTCGGTGGTAATTATTTACGAATTAATTCTTAGTTCCAATATATATATATATATCAATGCGTTTTAGAGTATTTAATACAAAAAAATGAAAAAAAAGCCATACCATGACTCTGTATAACATAAGAGGTTAAGCGGCCGATAATAAATTTGAAGAATAGATATTTGAAAAATATGTTGAAATTGCGTTGCAATCCAAAAAATGTGTTATAAAAAGCAAAAGAGACAACTGGAGCTCGGATTGATTATACCTATCAAAAATGGACGAAATCATCACTT